>JAHWXV010237452.1:0-17611 GCA_024586415.1 Phrixothrix hirtus | reverse complement strand
TATGCTAACTAAGCACATATTATATTATAAATAGAGCTGTTAATTCATTTTAAGTTAGATCAGAATATAGTTGCACTTAGATCAGAATATATTTGCACTTCGATCAGAACATACTTGCAGTTAGATTAGTCATACTTATAATTCATAAGATATTGTTATACTGTAACGTTAATAAATAAATTATATTTTTAAGAGTTTTATAAAGTTAAAACTTAACTTGTATATATATATATATATATATATATATATATATTGTGAATTAATAGTCAAGGTATATTAAGTTTAATCCTTAACATTATTTAAAAATCATTTCATGCTTAATTTCAATATACAAAAATATTTTTCAAGATAAATAGATAATAAAATCTAATTTTCTTTGTTAGAAGTAAATAGAAAGTGACGTGCTGCTACCTAAACCTAATGAATTAATAATTCCTTGTAATATTCGCAAAACTAACAAATGGGCGTTGGCCAAAAGCTGTGAACTGTTGTGAATTGCTTTTCCTTAGGTTTAATTTTAGATCGACAAATTTAATTTATTATAGTTTCTAGTAACAGAATAACGCGTATTACAAATTTCAAATGGAGGATAGTGTTTAGAAATGTAAAATTTCCTTCAAAAAACAGTCTTTAAATATAGATCGGTATTTGAAAATTAGAAGTTAAAAGCGGGGTTGGAAAAAATAACCATCAAATCTAAAATCGAACACTGCCACTATATAACTTTCTGGAATTGTAAGAAAAAGTATCTATTCAAAGTTTTTATATATTTAAAAATAAAGACGGCAACACAGAAACATCAATATTGACAATTTCTTGGAATGTTGTAATTTATCTAGACTGTTTTACTTGTCACCAGAATATGTAGCTTTTTACTAATTTAATCGTCTTTGCGTATCTTACGATTTCCAAAGTACCAGCGTTAGCATAAAAAAAAGAAACATCGTATACGTATGTAACTAAAGATCGTTTCACTTAAGAAGTTACCACGAGCACAAAATTAATCAGAATTTGGAAATAGTACACTTGCACTGAATTATTGAGGCATATCTAGTTGCTTACTTCAATTTACTTTATGGAAATCCAAACGCAGAAAACGCTATAGTATTTGATTACGACTTGACAATGAACAATTTGATATTACGCAAAAGGTCGAACATATATCTATGACGTAGTGAAATAGTATTTACGTTTGGTCATCAAAATTTTCTATTTATGTATTTACAATATGAAATGCTGTAAGAACACTGAAAATCTGATTACTTTACCTATAATTATTTGAATACAGCTCTTATATGATGTCTTATTATAATTTAAATTTAAAGATGTAAAATCCTTCGGTATTAAGCTTATACCGAATTAAGAATACCTCAAATATCTTAAAACAGTTTTAATTCTTTTACGTCGATAATAAGAATCGTTATATTTTAAATAATATGTAGTTAATTTAATCTACTAATAATATGCAATTTTAATCGAATGAAATCGCATAAGTAAAGTACAAGAAAATATAACATTTCAGTTGAAGGTTGGTGGTATGCGTAAGGACAACTGGGGCCGAATGTGTCTTGACTAAATAGAAACGCTCCCTACCATTGGTTTCTCGTTAATTTAAACAGCTTTCGATAATTGCTACTTTTTTGCGCACAATTTGACATTGCCATTTAGTACTGTGGTTTGCTTCTCCCCACCGCTTCAAATTGCGACAAGGGAAGAAGTCATGTTTTAGCTTAGATGGTAGCAGCACGTGTAATATCCAAGCACAAGCTTAATTGTCGTAATTACCAACATAGGTTCCGTGATGAAAAAGTAAATAAAAGTGTAAATTACGCATCCTTTCCTTTTATCGATTTTATTGCAAATAAAAATATTTAATTTAAATCAAAATATTCGTATTTAAGAAATATATTAAAAGGTAACCAGTTCCATAACCTATAAAAATTATTTAACACCTTTCGATCACTTATGTAAGTTATTTTTAATTACTTGGCCTTTATAAAACCAATTGAATTATCAATTCAGCTAATAAAAGTTTAGTGAACTAATTCAGCTAGCGACCATGATTACATAAGTTTAATTAACATCGTAATTTTTTTACTATGGCTAAATTTTACAGAATTAGTTCAAACAATAAACTAGTTTATTAATAATTATATTTATTTCTGTTGTAACTGACTTCTGCATTTTTATTTTCCCTTACCGTGTATGAAATACGAGTAAAAGAGAAAGTATTGTTTTCGTCGAAAATCTTCAATGTGGAAATTTTAGTGTAAATACACGTTTTCGAGTCCCTTGAGTCCGAAAATGTGTATATGCACACGCGCATGAGCGTGCACGTGTGCGTGTATGTTTGCATGTATGTTTGCGTGTACGTGTGCGTGCAAGTGTGGATTAGCGTGTTAATGTGCGTGTACGTATGCGTGTACGTGTGCATGTGCGCGCGCGCATATGTGTAGATTTGTAAAATAAACATAATTGAATTAACCTACATATGTATGTACATTGAATTAGAGAAAATACCTGGCTTTGTTTAAATATAGGAAAATGTTTGTTACAGTTATATCTGTATATAATATAAAATAACGCAAAATGTATGCTAAAGCTTCATAGTGCTTTAAATTCTAAACTAATGTGTTTGCGAATATTGCTTAACTATGATATATCCTACATATTCAAGAACAATTCACTATGAATAACATTTTTAGGGTAGTAATCAAGTAATTGCATAGGTATTTAATTAATTATTTTAAAAAATAATTATGATCGAATTGTAAGGCAATCTATAAAGGCTAGAAATCTACTTATTCCTTTATAGAAATAACGCCAGTAACTTCGGGAGTTGCGTTTCAAAAGGAAATCAATGCGAAATTTTCTCGTTTGTAATTGGTTACGTTTTGCACGAAAATCGCAAATTTATTATGGAAGATATATTCTAACTTTTACGCTAATTGCCATTTTGAAATTTTAAATCCTAATATATGCGGAAATATTTACGACCCAACATCTTTAAAAAGAAATTGTGTATATATTTTATATTTTAGAAAAAGGTTTTGGTATTAAATGCAGAAAGGAAATTCAGGGATGGTTATTTGATCAAAACATTGAAGATATACTGTACCTGGTTGCGGCAGTAAATATGAGAGCTTAATAAAGAAAGTAATAAAAATGTTATAAAGTTTTCGCGTTCTCGGATCTACTTCTTTTACGTTTCTTTAAAGTATATTGTTTGTGATTCTCTATGGTTATATAGGTTTATCTATGAGCATAAGCAAATATTGGAGTTTGCTTGCTAAATGTATATTTCTTACAATAACATCAATATAACATTTGTAAATTCTGATGGTTGTATATTTAGAAAACTAGTTAGATGTATATGATTTTCTTAAATTTTTCTATAACAAATTAAAATCAGTGGAGTTCACAAAAATGGTGCTCCTTCTATTACTATAGTTTCAAAATTATGGTCATTTTGTCATTTTATTATAAAATTCAAATTTAAATTTTACATCTTTGAAATTTTACAAGTACCAAATATTTGTACATTTTCTAAGTAAATGCTAATTTTTGGAAGTTTGAGTAGGTTGTCGACATCCATAAGTGTTTCAAATTTAATGATTAAAAATATTTTAGTGCTTATCAGACTGGCTTTTCCTTGACTAAGACTTAAAAATATATCCTGAATCATAGAATTAGACAAAAATGTTAAAGAATTTTTGAACAACAAGTTTACATGATATAAATGGCTAATTCCAGGGAATTATACACGCAAAAGGTATCACTGCCAAGAAAGATTGCCGGAATGATGTCATTAGTAGTGCTATGTAATTTATTTGAAATGTATCACAAACAATATTTATAGATTCATTACCACGACACATTAAAGAAAAGTATGGGTTCATTGCTTAGAAAAAAATTAATGCTGTCAATCAGATTGTGTAATTCTCAGGAACTCAAAAACAAAAAAGATACCGATGTCACATTGACGTCCAAAGCATTATCTAGTATTAAAGAAAGCAAATTTAATTGAATTTAGTATACATATTTTCAAAGTATATTAACGTTTTTGATTTACTTCCGTCATAGTTTATGGGTTATTAATTATGTTAATAAATACTAAATACGTATTATTTCTATTTATAAAATGAGATTTGGTATTACTGTTTGTCGTACATACTTTACTTTGATTGTAAAAATATATCTTCGAAGATAGTGTAACAAAATTAGAAACAATAAAACTCAATAGCACATTCTCGAACAATCCAGAAGGTTCCCTATAGTTAAGATAGATGATGTAACAACAAATGACTCCTTACTGTAACCGATATCAATCTATCAATGAGTCATGGTATTGCAATTTATTACATCATTATTATTACTAATTTTATTCTAGATTTCTTCCTTACCTTTCTAGAATTTACCCTTTCTATATAAATAGCAGATTAAATTCCTTTAGTTTTAGTTTTAATTCGAATCTTGTCCTGTGATACATAAATAGAAGTATAAACGTTTGTTGTTAATGTATTGTGAAATAAATATTTAAATAAATAATCCTAATATTGGCGAATATAGATAAAGATTTTTAAACCATTAACTAGTTTCGGTATAATAGTGTTATCAAATTAAGAGAAATTTTCAAATTCCACTTATTTCGCCTCAATTCAAGTTTATTTTATAAATAATTGTAACAAAACATTATATTGTATTACTAATTATTTGAAGCCAAGTTTATATTATAGAAGTGGATGTTTATTTATCTATATTACAGCTTCATCATTGTACGTAAAAATTGATATTTTCTTTTCTGGAAAATTTCAAAACAATGCAAAAACAAGTCAATTAATATATAAGAGATAGTTTTTCTCTAAATTTGACAAACCTACGACCTCAATCACGGTTTTCTAAATTGCAGCCCCTGTTGGTGGTATCTTCTTTAAAAGGAAATTCTCCGATATAGGATTCAGTTTTGTAGATAAAGAGAAAGAATCAGTTAAAAAAAGACTGGGAAGTAATTTATTGTTTTAACGAAAGTGATAAAAATGTTGAAAATGATTCCCGTTTACCATTAGACAATGACCGAGTCGGTGTTTGAATTCATATACACTGTTTTCTGTGAAACTCGAAAGTGACTTCTGCTTTTATGCTAGCTTTTAACAAATTAATGGAGTCCCGTTTATTAACGTAAAGTTTACTTTTTAAGAAAGTCCCATAAAAAAGTCTAGCGAGCTAAATTGGGTCATCTTCAGCCTACCCATCTATTTGGAAAATTATCATTCAAATAATTCTTCACATCAAGTCTGAAATGAGGGGGAATGCCATCTTGTTAGAACCATACGTTCTCTGCCGCTATGCTGTTGTCGATATCATTCGCAAAAATTACTGCTAGGGCTGAAATAAGTTCAAGCTACAAAAGCTACAAGTAGATATCAGCTAATAAATTATCTTCAAAGAAATATGACCTCAGTATCCGACTTCCATTTATGTGAGCCCAAACATTAACTTTCTGTGAAATTAGCGTATGGCTCTCTTGTACCCAGTGTGGATGTTTGGGACTCCAAATCCTAATGTTCTGCTTGTTAACGGTGCCATTTATTTAAAAATAAAGAAGAATTCGGTTCTTTACGTTCAGCTACCTTTGTAGTGAATCCATGACAATTCCGTAAAACTGTATTTTTCTATTGGTATCATCTGATAGTAATTGCCCTGTAAGTCTTTCATTTTTCGCTTTGCAAAACTCGATGAACTAAGGACTTCGTTATATGGAAGTTATCCGCGATGGAACAAGCAGAAGTGTGTGAATTTTCGGTGTCAGCAAACATAAATTTTGTTGGCTATTTTGACTCACTGTCTTACTGATCTAGGTATATCTCTAGCGTTGCCAGCTTCTTCTAGTTTGTTTACTATTCTGCTTAGTGTAGGTGTACTTATTGTTTGTTCTGGACAGTTGGCATTAAATAATTAACACACTTCATTATAACTATGAATCTATTTCCGCATCCAACCATAATTAGGGTTTCAATCTTTTAACTTATGAAAGTAAATTGACAGTGATGTTACGATGACAATCAATGCAAAACAAAAATACAAAACCATAATTTGATGCTTAATACTTGGAAATAAACTCCGTTCTTAAATTAAATTATCGAAAATAAGAACACTGTTATAGGCGAAAACAGAACGAAATGTAACATATATTCTATTTATACAAAATTTATTTTTTGAAAAATAAAGTAATTCAACTTAAAATTGCTAAAGATGAAAAAAATAATTGTGCTATTTAATAATAGACAAACATTTTGATTTACATATTCAACAGAGAAGTGGAAGAATCAGTATAACATGTTTAACTGTCTTCTCACTTATCATGTCAAACTTGAATTTAACGTTCTAATCTCAAGCGGATACAGATAAATTTCACAGGTATCGATGTACACAAGCTAACTACAGTGGAGAAGTGGAATTAGTCAGTAGTTGTGATCGAATATGAATATATGGAAGCTTAATAATGTCTTAAATTGGGAACAATGTCAAATTCGGGCAAAGGGGGCCCACTTAGTATCTGATTTCCATTGACTAATTATAAAAATGATGCGCACATAAATGAATGCCAGCTAATATGTTTATCCTTACATTAGAGTTTCTCAGATGCATATATCTGTCGATTAATTTGCACTTGCCCTATATACAGTGTGATTTTGAGATATGCGACGAACAGTACGTAACTATAGTTAACTAGCGACGTCGAATGATAACGTAATAAAGTCAAACGAAGATCTTTTTAGAAAAAAGAGAAATATCCACTTTTTGGAGCCAGTGCAATACATTCGCCTTCAACTTCAACTGCAATATGTCATCGAAATAAATGTCTCGGAGCATGCAGTATTCATTACTGCACTTTGGCAGTACACTATTTCTAATCATTTCCGAATATATGTGAATATATAAACGCGCAGTCTTTCTAGAACATTATATAGAATTGATTGCTCACTAAACACTGTTACTACTATACTAGATTGGGTAAATATGTTTGAAGCACAAAATATTGTACCAAGATATTATACATCTCCAATATTGGGATTACCTTGATTATGTATTTTGTGCTACTTGGGATGTAGACTATGATAAGCAATCACAAGTACAGCTTCCAAACTTTTCACGTTTTTTATTTTTTTATCATCTACTTTACTTGTGAGCCAGGCGCAAGATATTATTTTCAAAAAGTTCCTATTAAATTAGCGAACATTAAGGTAAATCAAATAACTAAATAGCCTGACGGATTAAAGTTAAATTGAATTTGATACTAGCATTCACTATTCAAGAATTTTATTCAATATTAACGATAAACGCAAAAATTTAATAATGTAATCAATTAAAAATTTGAGTTTTATTGTCAAATTAATATACAAATGGCATTTAAGGTGTTAAAGTTAAAATTTAAGAATTTTCAAACTTGCGAAGTTGGCAATGAATCTACAAATTAGCTTATCGAGCGGTAATGATTTGAGACCTCGTCCAAGATGGCCAGGGAACGCAACAGAATTCAACCTTCGAATCGAGTACAACTGTAAAATAATGTCATAGATGTATTTAAAGTAACGTTTAATAAAACCTGTTCATTTTAATTTATCATAACGGTACCATATTTTCTTTATCGTAATGAAATGATTTTTCTTGATTATTATCTTGGTAGCGTGCGAGCCCCCTTAGACTTTGTTAAACCTATCCACTGAAATCAATCATTCCCTTTCTCTTTCATTATGAAAGTTTAGCAAAATTAGAACGATATTTTAATTCCAAATAACGGTTTTCCTTTCATATTAGGAAATATATTATACAGAACCGAGTTGCCCTAGTTACTTTCCGCGTATAAAGAAATGTCAATATAATAGCAACACTTGCAGTAAGGCGATCTATTTTTAAATGTTTGTCATTACAGCTTCAACAAGGTATTAATTACATGAACAAAGAAGTTAATTTATATTTTGCAATGGAAGTAATCTTTATTTCAATAAAATTTTCCTGTATTATTTAAAAATGAAAACAATCATTTAGGCATTGCTACTTATTGTTTATTGTCTTTCCGTTCTTAATACAGAAGTAATTGGAACATCAATTAAACGACAATTCTGGAATTTAAATTACTTAAATTCAATTTCAGCAACACGTACAAGGTGTATCCCAAAAGTCATGAGTTATACTTTTTTTCCGGAGGACTATAGGGTGGCTGCGGCAGCGTTGCCACCTTATGCTTCGCCAGCAACTTACGAACGCGTAGAGATGTGTAGCTGGGCGCATTGTCGTGATGTAGAAGTCAAGTAGTGGCAATATCCATTCCTCGGCGGATGACCATTTTCCTTAATTTTTCGCGAACATCCATGTAGTAGGTAGCATTAACGGCCTGTCCTTGAGGTAAAAACTTTTTGTGGATCACACCCTTGGTGTCGAAAAAGACAATCGACATTGTTTTCACTTTGGATTTGCTCATCCTCGCACTCTTCCGTTTCGGGGACGCCGAGGTGTGCCATTCGGCATTCTGGCGCTTCGTTTCACTTGCTTAAGAAATTCGTAAGTTTCGGCAGCTTTTTTGTCGAGTTTTGTGCAGAATTTGACCACCCAAGGTTGTTTAAAGGTTGTAAAAGTACCCTCATAACATCAAAATCGCGATTAGAAAAACTGATACAGTTTCGCGTGTTTTAATGTTATTATGTTATTATTATTTAAAGTAAAAGGACAAGGTAAAAGACTTTAAGAATTCGCGAAGTGCGGGAAACACTTAATAATTAAAATAATTAATTATATATATAAATGTTTGCAAATATAGTACCTTATCTAATTAAAATTAGACAAACTACAAATAATATATTTAGATAAAATAAGTTACGTTAATTGTATAGATCAAATAAGATGCCACCATTTTAAATATGAACATGTTGCAAGTTACAAAAACAAAGTTACTATCAAACCCAAAAAATGAAATAACAAATAAGTTACGCTAGTGAAACAAAGATACCGTGTCTTAAATTAGTATATAAAGAGCGACGCAAGTATGCTTAAGATATACTTCAACTCCAACAGCAAAGCCGAGCACACCGATAGACTTCGCTTTTAACCGCGAATCGAGCTAGATATACGTCGACTCCGACCATGGGGCCGAGAACACCGATACGCTTCGAGGCGAGATACTCCGCCTGCAGCCACGATATAATCAGAATCAAGTCGCGTTCTCCTAGTGAGGCTCATTTTATGAATCAGCCTTTGATTTAAAATATATAATAAGCCGGCGAACCTAGTTTACGCTTGGAAGTTGTGGAACCCTCTTGCTTCGCTGATGAGACCTAGTTGCTAGGGCAGCAGGTAGCGTCTCCGAGAGCTAAATCACGATCCTTCAGTTAAACAGTTGCTTGGGCGATATCGGAGCTGAATGATCATTAAAATCACCGCCGTACACCGCTGGGGCCCGTCTTATTCTAGCGTCGCAGTTGCCTGTAGAACTCGACGAAACCCGATAAACCTGCAGGAGAAGCTCGTAAACGTTTCCTCTTGTTGCCAGGGCGATAGGACCCTACGTTACGAGATATCCAGACAGCAGAATATTTCTGTAACAGGAGCACAGAAATTCCTTCAGGTCGACTATTAAACCTTTTGTGTATCTATGTTAATAGCATTGATACGAGACCCGTTATTAGACAACTTTCAATTTCATTCTAGCATTCGTTTAAGGCCTGCAGAAATTAATTATTAATGGTTCGGAGCCCTCTTATGAGAATCAATAATTAATTAATTTCATTGATACTGAATGATTAGTATCATCTGTCCGTTACTAAAATTTAACACTAGCCGAAACCAACCGATTGTTACCGACAATAATGACATATATTCATTGTTTGAGCTCTACGAATTAAATTCAATATTTAATTGCCGTTGTCGTAGACACGAAAGAATAGCTAATGATCATGTCATTTAGTTCATTTTGTACATATTTATTTTATCATTAGAGAACGCCTATCTAATTATCTTGAATATTCCATTATTATATTATATTATATTATATTATATTATATTATATTATATTATATTATATTATTCCAATATTGTATATATTTATTCTGAACTTTTCGTAGTTATATTGTAAATACTTTTTAATTTGTAATTAATCATTCATTTGTTGTTATTTATAATAACATAATAACTTATGAAGGTTTATTAACTTGTTATTTATTAACCAATTTAGCTAGGTATGAACAACCAAGTCCTCCGTTAATGAGAAGTCCTGTAAAAAAAGAACCCGGCCTTCACGACTGTAGTCTATCTAAGCAAAATATAAATAATTTTCTCCCTCGACATAAGTAGAGAAAAACGAACCGTCACAAGGTATCCGCTATCACGCGTCGTGACGTGGTCTCAAAACACACGTGCACTAAATCAACTATCCTGACTCCATAAATGCTCGGATCATACTGACCTTGGATGCGTTAGGAAGCTAAAGTATCCTCCTATCTAACCAAACCAGTTAGGTGGCGCTCCAATCAATAGGGGTGCGGTAAAAAAATACATTTCTTGGCTTTTGGGACACACCTTTTATACTATTATGCTTGAAGTCATACTTACGCACACATGGATTGATTTTAGTTTAAAACTAAAATTAGAAAGATAATGCACAATGCATACTCGTTTCTAAAAATAACAGAAGTTATTGAACAAAATGGTATATACAGAATGCACCACAATTAACTATTTGCCATACCTAAGGTTTAAAATAATATTCATCTCATACACTGTAGTATTGTCAACAATCAGGAGAACTGAATTTAAACAGCGGTAATGCATTAATAGCAAAGTATCTTTGTCTTAATAAAAAAAAAAGATCAACCTATAACGAGCTTTTTAAAAGTTTGATAATAGTAGGCGTTGTAGCAGACCACAGATATTATTTATTATATTATTTTTCAGAATAAATTAATGCACCTTGAATAAGTGTTTAAAAAACCATTCTATATAACGCGCTGTCCTTTTCTATTCTTAAATGTGTCATTAAGTTACGAAAAGATGAAAGATGTATCACGTTAGGGTTGGTGTTGTACGAGCGCTATTTATTTTTCAACCTCCAATAGGTCAAGAAATCAAAGTGTGAATGAAGGTGAAATATATTTTATTTACAACTATTAGATATATAACTAAACTATTTTATGAAGCAATCGCCTTGGCGATTGAGGCATTTTTTGGACCGGTACAACAGCTTCGCTATACTTTCTTCATAGGTTGCCGCCTGTATTGTGAGTCATATTTCGACTGTATCCCGTAGATCCTCATTTGTTTGAAAACGCTGCTCTTCCAGTCATTTGTTCAAATAAGGAAAGGGAGGAAAATCACTGTGAGCCAAGTCAGGACTGTAGGGTAGACAATCGAACAAGTTCCACTCGAAACACTCAAGAAGTTGTCGTGTTGATGAAACAATATGTAGTCGGTCAAGAGAATGCCTGAAAAGCGCTTGACTCCCGTTTTTAGGAACTCGATTACCAAAACACGCTCTTGGTTTCAAAAAGCTGTAGCCATAAGCTTCTTCTTGCTGATTTTTTTTGAGAGTGAGTATGCATTCATTATTGAGATAGCCATTTTATGTCAAGGTTTTCAAATTTATCTTGTCTCGTCTTCCATCACAATTCTTTTTAAAAGGTTCTTTCTATTTTGTTCGTATCGGATTAAAACTATCAAGGTTGAACCCACTCGCCGAACCTGATTTTCTATTAGTTTCCGATAACGAAGGTTCTATGTTACAATTTTGTAGATAGTTGATCTTGATATTACAGAAAACTCCACAGAAAGGTCAAGTATTGTAAACCCATACTTTTCACGCACCGTTCTGTTAACTTATTGCACCAAATCTCTTTCTATCACAGACCTCCTTCCAAGACCACCTTCATCATGAAATCCGTTCGTCCTTTTTGAAGCTTCCATAGAGTAGTTACCATTGCAACCCTTAGCTTGCAGAAAACGAATGACATTACGCAACTAGTACTTGGTGGGAGAATTGATCGCGGTAGACATATTTTTACGTTGGCACCCAGGTTTCAACTGATCAGACCCTCGTGAGTAGCAGTGGGGCTAGTGGTATGAGGTGTAGCAATGGTTTGAAGCTAAAATCCGTCTTTTAATGCAGCGCTTAGCATATATCTGCTTTAGATCTGATAACTAGCTCTAAAAGCAAAATGTTAATAATGAACTTACATTGAGCGAATTAAGAATAATTTAATGTTACTCTCAAGTAATGCATTTCTAATAAATAATATAATGCGCAGTCATCAGTTATAATATTAATTTAATTTTATTTGAAAATGCTCTTACTCTTGTTTTCAAGAAATTACCAGATGAGGTAGACTTTACGCTGCTAACGTGACGTATTACCTAATGGGACAGATAAAGCAATTGATAGAATACTTTACAAGAAATATAACTAGAACACAAGATGTTTTACTAGAAACGTAAAGCTAAATAAGATCTTTAGTTTTTCAACAAGTATCTGCAGACATTCGTCCGGCACAAATTCAATATGTAATAAAGTGGTAGGCTATTTTCATGGCCGTGTTTAAAGTATCCATCAAAAGGTCATAACCTACCATCATTGGAAATTTAAGTAATCGCAAGTTATATATAAAGTTGTTTTAAAATGATTTCAGAAACTTTAACACGTATTTTTTACGCCTCATACATTCACAAAAAGTTATAGAAACATTTAAATATCTTTAATTTGGATATAATCGAATTTAGAATATTTTTGTAAAACTATTTTAGAACGTTGTCGAGCAACGTGTATTAATAAACATTCGGACATAAGTGAAACTCGATTCTTGTTATTAAATCAGATTTAGTTATGTGTACTTTTTCAAACTATTTGCCAACTAAACGTGTGCTTTTTCAATTTTTTGTGAAAGTAAAATTTTTCTAAAAACAATAAAAACTTCGTTATTAAGACTGCATTAACGCTTACATAAGAAATCCGGTTTATTTCATACAATTAATATGCTCTTCGTATCATTATTTCTTAACTAAAGGCCTTATTGAAAAAATAAAAAGACTTTCCTTTGGAATACTTTGCGTATTGTGTAAATGTTTGAGAAGAAATCAATAATAAATTGCAAGCTTTCCAAGTCCAGGTACATAATTTGAAATTATTTATTACTCAATTCCGGAAATATTATAAAGCAAAATAAGTATATAAAAACAGCACGATTTCTCTTGATCGATAATACAGCTTTTTAAATTTTGTCAATTGCTGTGCATTTTATTTGCTAACAATCGAACGCCCTGGAAACATAGAACTAACTGATATTGTACTAGTGTCCGGTGAAGCTCGTGAAAATGCGGAAATAGCATGCCAATTATATCGGTAGCGATATTCTGATACTAAAAATTAGAAAAGGGCAATAATGAGTGTTTTACGGGAACTACAATTCGTAATTTTTTTTTGGGAAAATCATCATAAAACGACTGTATTAAATTTACATTTTATCATTATTGTTTATTTGTTTGTAAATTATAATATTATCCGTTAATGATTTTAATACAATTTCCAAAATTAATTTTTTAAGATAATGCGTTTATAAATAAAAATTAGTTCATTATTAGTGACAGTAGATCAAGCATCTATTAATTACTAATTGTAAATAAATCACGGAGTTCAATTCAATGCGATGTTATAATTTGTTATGCCGAGAATGACATTGAGAATTTTTTTTTGAACTTTTGTAACAGATTATGTGATAAATATCAGCGAATCACGAAATGTTATCATATGAAAGATTTTCAAAACGGAATTTTATGAAATTCAATAATTAAATAAATGCGTCTCTTTAAATAGGTAGAATTATTGACTTTATTTTTTACAAATATTTCAATACAATCCTGTACATAATGTACAAATGTTTTAACACAGTGATTTAAAATAAAATTATTAAAGGCAGCAAACTGACAGATCGAATAAGAAAATTGGGTTCAATTATGAGCTTTATGAATTCCAGTAAAATGATTTGGTTGACGCCTTGTTTTAATTTCATTTTTGTAATTTTGTATAATGTAATTTGGATTTTATTACAAAATTTGTCTAGTATAAAGATTTTTACGTTTGAGTTCGATTAAGGGTAACATCCGCGCTTTCGCTTTAAATGTCTTCAACTGTATTCCATCCTAATTGTGTTACGTTATCAATCGTCGTCTGATTCACAAGATATTTCGTTCCTCGTACTCGTTTTTCATGTTATACACTTTACTTGTCATTTACGAAATACACAAGTTGTTTTTAACTTAATTAATTAATTAATTATTTTGCTAATTTCAAACTGTCGTAGGATTACTTGCTATTTCAATGTTGTGCATCAATTGAACTGCGCTAAGAAACTCATTTTTATTATTATTCCATTTTTTCCTAACACACTTTTACAGAAAGGACAGAGAATTAGTGGTTCGATCAATATCTAAGAGTAAATTACTGACTTTTTTATTATTTCGCTTCATTTAGTATTTTATACAGTCCACTTAATTCATCCCGGCTATCGGTTTAGCGCATTTGATATTATTTAAATTGTTCTTTCGTTTGATGTAGCTACCGAGTCAGCTCAAATAAAATTAGCTTTTTGCTAAACCTTTACAGATCAACTTAGGATCAATGATCCTATTATAGTGTTTTTAATAATATTCAAAATGAAAGATATGCATACATAGATGTGAACTGCAATAGCCCTAAAATATTCAGGAGAGAAAGTTACATTTAATTTTGTTTCTTTGTAAATTAAGCTAGCATTATACAGATCCAATCGGATCTATAATTATGTTATTCAGATGACTGCATAAGTTTTTCATAATTATAAAATTATAAACACTTGGAAGATTGTAAATATAAAAAGAGCAGATTGTACCCCAGGTTAATATTGACAGGTGAAGGTCATGTTTACCGGACTATTCCCGAGAATAAGATATTTTTGACTGCAGATGGCGTCTTTAAAACTAGTGATAGCGGACGGGGACATAAAATTTATATGCTTGGTGAACCAACCACGACTTCAAATAAAAGTAAATCCTAAATTCTGAATGCTTATCTATTCTACAGATATACGTGAAATATTAAATGTTTATTTACTTTATACAAATAACAATATTTTGTAAAAATACTTATATTGGATGTTATAAAGTCTCGATAAATTTTTGAGAAATAATTCACATTTTTATTTCTTCTTATAGGTGGTGTGACCTATTATCAAAATACTTACGAAAGAGGAAAGAATGTCCACTGTCACCTTGAGATTAAGTGGATTAACCTATGAGCAAATAAGAGATTCATTTACCCGTCAATTCCGAAAATCAGCTCCTACTAGGATGAACGTTAGGACTCCCGTGAATAAATTTAAGCGAACACGTCGTGTTGATGATGAAGAACGTTCAGGCAGACCATCCACTTCCGAAGAAACTGTGCTATGCATTCAAGTAGTAATCGAACGTAGCCACGTGCGTCTACCCGCCGTGTCAGTAGAGAGTTGGGTTTAGCTTATACTATGGTTTGGAAAGTCCTACACTTTACACTTAAAACGACCCCCGTGCTACAAATGTTTTTGCATCCTCAATTGCTGCAAGATGACATTGTTGACCGTCATATATTAACAGGATGGCGCACGTCCACATTTTGCCCTTATCATCCGGGATTTCTCTAATGAGGCTTCCCAAACAGGTGGATTGGTAGAGCCTCACAACTGCTATGGGCTCCACGTTCACCAGACCCAACACCACTCGATTTTTTGCTTGGAGGTTTAAACAGTCTAAGGTGTATACAACTAAGGTTAGTAGCCATCAGGGCCTAAAACAGCGAATTAGAGACGCTATTGCCATGATTACCCCACTATACTGCGGAACGTTTTTTATGCAACAAAGGACCACTGGCAAACTTGCTTCGAATTGCAAGATGGACACATCGAAATGCACTGAGGCACTTATATAAACACATTAAATATGTTACAAGTTTTGTTTAAATATATGCATTATTTCTCAAAAATGTATCGAGATTTTAAGAATTCCCGGTATTACATTACACTTTGTTAAGGCAAATTGATGTTCTTTGGTTGATTAAAATAAAACAATGCAAAAGATCCGCTTGGTCGCAGATCTAATTAATTGAATTGAGCCAGTTAATCTAAATCAAAAATTAAGCAACATTACCTATCATAGAAACAATATATAATCTTGCAATTATGAAGATACGATAAAAATTTCCTAATTTTAGTATCTAAGATTGTAAGTCTGTATCTAACTATTGAGTACGATAATGTTGCTCGCATATTTATTGATAAAAATAAATTTGTTTAAGTTAATTTTATTGAATGGGATACATTTTTAAATTTTGAGTTTAAATTTGTGTCGTTTCAAAATTTTGTTTCAGGTGTAAATACAAAATAATTTACAACTCAAATTTTAGATATCACAATTACATAAACAGGTATACCACATTGTTTTAATGCAGTGCCTTTTTACCATAAGATGTAAGGCATGTAGGGTAGAGTTTCTAGTTTTTTTCTTTATATTTCTTCCTCTATTATTTTCTGTCCTTTATCGGTTCCTTTATATTTTCCCATTCTGTTCCCCTCTTTTTTGCTTCTTCTCTAATACTATCGTTCCATATTTTCTTTGGGCTTCCCTTTTTGTTCTTCCCTTGTACTCTCGTTTCGTATACTCTTTTTATCATTCTTTCATTTAGTATTCGATATTCGTATCCTTTCACTATTTTGTATAGGCTCCATCTGCAGTTGTTGCCTGTATGTCTCATTCCTTATTCTGTCTTTTTTAGTTTTTCTCATAATCTTTCTCAGAAATCACATTTCCATTGTGTTTATTCTCCATGTTTGTCTTTCAAATGATGTCCATGTTTTGTCACTATGTATTATAGCTGGTCTTTTCCTTTTTTGTTACTTCCACTTTAATCTTTTTTGGTATTTCTTTTGCCCAAGAATGTGTTCTTCATCATATTAAATATACTTATGGCCTTCCGTATTCTTTCATTTATCTCCATATCTATTCCTCGCCTTATTTCCATAATGGATGCTAAGTACTTAAAGCTGTCTATCTGTTCTATTCCTTTTCCTTGCAATGTTGTATTATGTTCTTTATTCCCCGAGGATATTATGTTTCCTGTGTTTATCATCATATATATACAGGGTGTCCCAAAAGCCTGGATACACCTAAATAACTCAGAAAGTATAAGTTTTACAGAAAAACGTTTCAAACAAAAGTTTTATTATTCAAATATTCTACTTGATGGCAGAAGCTGCTTGATCCTTTCTTGACCTCTGTGACCTCTACACAAAGAAGGTTAACATTTTTAAATAGGAACTCCTATTTTTTTTGTCATATTCTTATATCCGACGTCGAGAGCTTTCCAAAACACCCCACAAGTACCCTACTACAGTTCAAATTCATCGAGTTACGCAATAAACACGGTTTGATCCCAAACGATAAACAATTCCAACTACTTGAGATACATGTAAGTTTTATGGCATTTTTTATGAAGATTACGAAGATTAATAATTTATCTGACTCTTATTATCTCTCAATTTTACCGATATAACGCAAACTTCTA
>JAHWXV010237451.1:0-10083 GCA_024586415.1 Phrixothrix hirtus | reverse complement strand
AATATTACTTATAATAATGATGTAATGCTATGACTCATTGCTGACCTAATTGAATTAACAGACATAAATTACTGCAATGAGTCATTTGCGGATTACATCACCTATTTTATTATAAAGAAAACATTTTAGATGAAATTTAGAATTTTCCATTTACTGTTTCTAATTTTTGTTACAGTATATTATATTGAACGTAGTATAATTTTTTGTACCTTTTCTACAAATATATGAGTCCAGGTACTTATGGAATCTACCTCGTATCTTGATGTTTAAAACTACGAGGTCGGATCAATATTTGGCGAGCCTAACAAAAAAAAAGCAGCACTAATGATAATCCTTTAAAACATAACTGCCAATATTATTTCGAATGTAACGACGGTTTGTTGAATTTAAGTACCGATCAGTGATTAAGTTCTTATTTTTAAAGAACAAAACAAACAATGCAATCAAAACTAAGCTTCAGTTTATTTAAAGGAACCAATTTCTGACAATTGTAACTACAAAGCGGCGGACAGCTGCATTAAAACGTGATCGGACCATTGTATTTGATGAAAAACGCCAGTGGACGTCCAAAAGACGTGAGTACTTTAGAAATCATTAAATAAGTCCATGATATGGTGTTAGATGACTGAAGAATAAAAGTCTGTCAAATATTAGATACTTTACACATCTCATATGGCTCAGTGGTTTGGAATTTGCATAATACATTGAGTATGAAGAAATTATGTGCAATTTGGATGCCTCATTTGTTGACTATGTTGATAGTTGATGAAAACTGAATAATCATTATACACTCGAAATGAAGCAATAATTTACAGAATAGATTGATGCTGATGCAATTGCTCCGAAAAAACGAAGACCGTACATTGGGGCGGAAAGGCCATGCCCATAGTGTTTTGTGCGATTCTATTAATTGATTATGTTTAAAAAGGTAAAACTATAACAGGAGAATGATATGTATCCCTGTTAGATAAACTTCACAATGTACTGCCATGTAAAAAGCCATACTTAAAGAAGAAGCAGGTTCTTCTTCTTCAGCGTTGTGCACATGTCACACTGCGGCTGTTTCAATGGCAAAACTAGATGAACTACATTTCGAATTACTTTTGCCACCACTTTATTCGCTAGATTTGGACCCATCGATTTCTTCCTATTTCTCGTCTGTGTCTGTGGAAAGAAATTTGGATAAAACGCTTTAATAAAGTTTACTATTTTGAAGGAATGTAAAGTTTTGAATATCACTGGACTAAATGTAATAAATTACAAGGGCACCGTTAAAAAATAATATAATATTTTGCCAAATGTGTGTTTTCTTGTCTAGACTCACTAAATAAAGGGGTTCCCAATAGGAACGATATGTTTTTAAAATTAAATAAAATACAAAATATCTGAGACAAACGCAAAACTTTTTCTTTATTTTATAAATACAACTTATGACAATTACGTTTTGGATAACACATTATTCAAATGTCCACTTCGGCTTCGTTTGCATGATTGAATTCGATGAACCCAATTTTCGATAACTTTTTGTAGTAAATCAGGTGCAATGTTATCAATGCAGCGTTCGATGTTCAATTTTAAAGCGTCAATAGTTCGAGGTTTGTTGGCATAGACTATTGAATAACCCCACAAGAAGAAGTCCAAAGGTGTTAAATCACAACCTCTTGAAGGCCAATCAACAGTTTAATTTCTGGAGATAACAGACTCACCAAACTTTTCTCTCAATAACTCCATAGTACCATTGGCAACATGTGGTGTTGCACCATCTTGTTGAAAGAACATGTCTTGCACATTCATTTCATCTAATTTTGGTTACAAAAAATCCGTTAACATTGATCGATAACGTCACTGTTACTGCATCTCCATTTGCATCTTCAAAAAAATGTAGTCTGATGATGCCACCATGTCATAAACCACACCAAACAGTAACTTTTGCTGGATGCAAAGACTTCTCGTGAATCTGTGGTGGACGATTTTCACACCAAGAATGACAATTGCGTTTGTTAACAAAACCACTTAACCACAAAATGGGCTTCATCTGAAAAGATAAGTTTTTGGAAAAATCAGGATCAACTTTAAGTTGCTCTAGAGGCCAATCAACAAACACACGGCGCTTATGATAGTCACCTGGCTTCAGTTCTTGGGTCAACACAATCATATATGGGTACAAACCCAAATCTCTTCTCAAACTACGCCAAGTTGTCATACTTGAAAGGCCAAGTTCTTGAGCACGTCGATTTATCGACCGATTTGCATCTTCTGTAACATTGGCACTTAAAGCATCAATATTCTCTTGGTTTCTTGCGTTTTGTTGTCTTACTTGTGTTCTGGTTTCGTGTAAAGTAAAATTTGTTTTTAATTTTTTTACGACTCGACGAATAGCAAGCACAGAATGGCGATTATGTGGTCCAAAATCTTCACGAAGATCACGTCCAGTTTGAATAAAAGAACGATTATTTTTATAAAATTTTTGGATAAACCAAGCGTGTATTTTGTCATGATGAATTATCAAACTATACTAAAAACAAATAACAGCTAGTGAGATTTCTACAATTTTAGATGTGGATGCTATGGCGTTTTAAAGACATGCCGTTCCTATTGGGAAATCTTTTACCTATCGACTTTTGTAATTATTGAGTTTTCCAATAAGATTGTCTTATTGTTGACAGCCGATGGTGGCTATATTTATGAAGCTATAGCCATCACATTTAATACTTATTTTTAGCTAGTTTTTATAAATAGCTGTGGAAAGTCACACGGTTCCAGAATGCATAACAATTATTAAAATTTACTATCAAAGCATTCCCTACGTTAAATGACATTTACTGTGCATATAACGTTCCATCGAGAGAATAATTCGACGTTTAATCGTAATATGTGAGACGACCAAATCTGGTACTAATCTAACAAAGCCATCGTGAATTTAGTGTATGCGTGAGTCCGTCCCAATTAATTTTTCACCGAGCACAAGAACTGAACCTTTCGTGGATCACAATTTGACAGATTGTGCAACTTAACCTTTACAAAATTGTTTTAGCCATGAACTGAAGCTCAAAAATCGCATACTTGGTTGCAGAGCAATTGGCATTGACCCTAATTTTATTCGAAAAATTATTTTCAGCGACGAGGCCCATTTTTGGATGGATGGCTTTGTTAACAAGCAAAACTATCGGATTTGGAGCAATAGGGACCTGATGGAGATTCAAAAACGTCCACTTGATCCTGACGAGCGATATAGATTTTAATTGTCAATTGCGCAAGATATCGAATATGTGGTCGTTATTGGTTTTAACAAGACGGTGCTAAGTTCCATATTGCACGATAAGTATATATTTGAAGGCTTCATCATTTGGCGTGGTGGTGTTGTTAACTGGATGGTAAAATCATGTAACAATGCCTTTGGAGCACTTTCTATGGAATTACATTGAATCTCGGACTTATGCAAGTAAACCCTTAACAATCGACGACCTAAAGAAGAACGCCGCGCGCGTCATCCGTGAAATTAAATGCGATTTATGTGCGTCCATCGCCCACCATTTATCCGAAGATGTTTTCCACATCTAATGCCTTGGCTTATTTTTCAAAATAGCAAATAAATAAATTATTAGTAACAGCGCATGCTTCCATACAAACTCTTACATGCTGGTTGAAGTATTAAAAAGTTGACGCCATTTGAATTTAGATAAATACATAATTAAATATATATACGTTCAATTTTTCAAAACAGCTCTGTAATATGTTATGATCTGAAACAACGTCATTATTTACACCGATTTTTAAATGGAAATGAACTAACCTCTACCTGCCTTTTAGTTTATTACAAAATAACTGTCATTAATCATTTCAAAATTTGTTTTGCCATATTTAGTTAAGAAACTCACTTTTCCAATTTCGAATGCAAGGTTTTTGATTAGTCGATAGTTTCAAATGTGAAAAGATTAATTGAATTTCAAATTGACGAAGACAGTCACATTTTATGTACATTCTGTACACAGGTAAAACGAATTAGTAATATTAAATGTATCTTGACAGTAATTGAAGATAATAAAAATCTCATTACATTTTTATAAACGAGATCCTGGGAAGAACACGGTTGCTGTAGAAATTCCTTAAAGAGATGCTGAGATAACACGGTAACGGTGGCTAAGTTCTTGTAAATAAGGTAGATGTGCAAGGTGTTCGTGAAGGACTCTCCCACGCTCTACATCAGTTGCTGAGGTGTAAGAAAGGGTCAAATCTCAACGCTATTCATCATTCATTCATTCAGCACTTGTCGAACGGACAATGGTCATCATAACCTGCAGCGACTACAAAATAGGGAAACTACCGATATCGAGTTATTTTGTTTGCAAATAAAGGATTTGGTTTGTGCCTTTGTAATAGTGTAATTCAAGCTTAACAATAAAATACCGTGAGAATTTTTATTTAAGTGTAATAATAAATTTTCTTTATGGATGTTAAATCCTTATCTGGTATCAAATGTACTGACATTGAAGTATGACATTATAAAATTTTCAAAATTTTTTGAAATTATAGGGTGTTTCTTCCTGTAGATCTTCAGTGCAATTTAAAACAAATGGGTATATTTAAAAGTCAATCTACCTTCCAGGGGACAAGCTTGATTCTTTCACAGAAAAGATTTAATGTTTTCCCGTTAACCGGAGCAGATGTAGGAGTAAAACCTATTCTGTGTGGGAATTTCTGTTTTAACCCTTTACTATACAATAGGGTAGCGCTTACCTCAGTACAATCTATTAGGGAGATTAAAAATTGATATTAAGCATTTTAAGGTCGTTCCGAATTTATTGATGTCTTCATTATTTTAGAACACACATTAATATTAATTTTGCTGTGTTGCAAAAATTCTTTTGTCTGTCCCCTCTAAATTTTGAGTTCGAGGGTTGTAAGTAATAGTTATCCTGATCGATCCCACCACAGGCGATTCGATCCCTCAGCACCCCTAATTTTGTTACCTGTACATTTTGTTTATCAGTCCATCGGCAACATCTCGCAGAGGAAGGCTGTTTTTAATCTCACATCGAGTTTTTGTTTAACTGGTTGTTAATTAGTTGCTTTGTGATTTTTTAAATAAAAAAAAATATTTTTAATTGTTTATTATAGTATGTATGATCTTTTTGTCAAGCTTAAGATGCTGTGGAACATATTTTTTGGTAAGTTCTTTTTCTTCGACATTTGTCAAGGAAAATTAATTTTTTTTAGTATTTATCCGTAGCCAATTTTATTAACTTTTCAAATTTGTGTTTATAAAATGTGTGTATAAAGCCGATTATCTCGTTCTTTGCCCTAGATCTATAATTTGTGCAAATTGAATGAAATTAAACATTAAATATTTCTGTATTAATTGATTATATTGAATTGCTGTAAGTCTAGCCATTAATGGCAGCCCTCTTGATTGAAAATAGCCATTCCTGCCCTGATTAGTCTCGGTTCTCGTAAATAAAGTAACGTAAAGTCCGCAGATCTACTGAAACTATAGAAGTGGCGATACTTAGAATTATTTTATTGGCTCTCATCGTGACAAATGAAGCTCGGGTCATGACACAAACTACCCTGGGCCAACAATATACCTTCTCCATAGCTTTTGTGTCGTTCTTTTACGATTGAAAGTATACATTTTACGAATTTCTGAAAAAATCTCGAATATTTATACGTAAACATTAAACACAGTGTTGTAATTGGTATATATGATCGTGGTCGTCGCACTTTTGACGACAGATTTCAAGTCAACAATGTATAGCTCATAACAATGACAAGGGCGTGACTGATAGGGTAGAAATCGGGGGTTCCAGTAATACCCCAACTGAATATGTGATAAACAGCCTTGTTTGCCAACCAAGCCTTTATTGCTTACGAATTTTAGTGCTCCAATCTTTGATATTGATAGAGTAAACTTTCCAGATAACGAATTTGTTTGATCACATAACTTTTTATTGCTTAATTGCGTAATCCAAGGAAAACAAGATATTCTTATGAAGCTGTTTTAGGATATAGGTTTCAATGGCTAACGAAGAAGATAATTTGCATTTTGCAATTAAAAATAATAACACTTAAGTATTGTGGGCGGTTTATGCCTTTAGTTAATCAAAACAGTACAGTTGAACATTTGAAGTTTCGCTTGGCAAAAATCTTTTTCCCCGGTTATTATGTTGCGAATAATTTTTCATTTAAATACATGTTAATCTCAGTTTCAGCTAGTTATTTATTTTCTCTAACATTTTCTGTTAAGAAACACCTCTTTGCTCAAATACGAGGATGCATGAGAATTCTTTGCTACATCACTGGTAAAAATGCAAAACACATCCAATAAAAATTGTTTTCCATGCTTTAGTCTTGATTCGTGTATAAGTTATTTTGGCGTTTGCGTTTTAGTATTGATAAATTATTTCTACAACTTGCTTTTGCTATTATGGAAGTTATACAGTTTAAAATACACGCAATCAAAATGTTTAGTTAAACAGAAAAACTTTACAGGAACAATGTTCCGAAAAAGATGATTCTCTATAAATAGATAAAACGTTTTAAATATGGAAAAATCATTGAAAGATGATAACTACAGTAAAAAGTCAGCATCATGGAATACAAATGTAACTGCTGTCCAAAAAATGATTGGAGATCATGGATGCGTGTTCGAGCACGAGGTGCATTTCAGTTTTTGAGAAGGGAGTTGCTTAAAAAATGCGGCTGTTCGTTAGGTTTGGTGAGAAATGATCGATTCATTGATAGCACGAGAGGCAGACGGCGTTTGATTCTAGGATCCTCCACTTACGTGACCAATCGAAATTTGTTGATATTTGCGTGAGGTGTCAAGGTGCCAAGGATGTAAAAAATGTGCGTTCGTTCATGCCACAGTTCAAACTAGCCCGAACGTCGTGTGAAAACAAACTGAAGGAGCTTCGGTCACACACCATCTTCTCCAGCGAAATTATTGCGCAAGTAGAACAAACAGTTATGAGCGATCGGAAATTGGCCGTGGAACAGATAGCCGACATAACCGTTGGACATGAGATATGAAAACAAGGCGTCACGTGTTGCAATGTGACAACAGTTTGGACTGTGTCTTCTTTTCATTAATTATCACCATGATTCGGTTGTGCAATCCTGCAATCAAACGAGAATCGACTCAATGGAAGCTCTCCGACTTACCGCCACCGAATAAATTTCGGGTTACCCTAAGTGCTGAGAAAATTATGGTAGGCATGTTTTGAGACTATGAAGCTGTGAGCCACTCGTTGCTTTCCCAAAAGTACAACAGTGACTGGTGGAGTATGAAAATGCGTCACAAAGTAAGTTCTTTCCGTTGTGGTAAAAGAAATGCTCCGAAAAGGCTACTCCTGTGCCTTTTTATCAAGACAACGTCCCCCTCATTAAAACAACCCAACTTCAAAGCGATTCTGTCATCCGCATTCTGACACTTCGAGTCGCTTCACTGTTCCATTAGCGATTTTCAGCGGACGCCTAACGAAGCACTTGCGACGTACACGCAATTGTGGCGACATGGTTGTAAAAAATGTGCACCTGAACAGCTTTCTAGAGTAAATGCACCTCGTAATAGCCAAATGTTTACACATCTCCAACAATTGTAATTGATGCTCGTTAGGTTTCCAGAGCATTACACCAAAAACACATGGTGAAGTGTGTTCACAATTCTCTATTCTTTTAAACCGATTTATGCAATTCTCCATAGTTTTGTCTCGAAGATTGATTGACGATAAAATGTGACTCCACCTGTATAACCCTAAAAATCAAAACAGCGTTGTGAAAACATCGTTGTTAATTGCGTCCATATATCCTGACTAGGTCCTGCTAGATCATTTCTCATTTGCAAATTTGAAAGATTATCTAAAAAATGATACATTTCAATTGCTTAAATTCAAGTTCCCGGAATTAGAATTATGACGACACCGCGTTGAGAAATATTTTCAATTATATGGTGAGAAGAAATGATTTCAAAATGGATAATAATTTAGACTTTCATAAAGTTTTCCTCACATTTGGTGCAATAAATCAAATGTCTTAGATATTTTTGTAATAGCAATATAAATATGAGATCGGCAGCTATGGTACGATTTGACAGATGTCACAACCTTAAATGACAGTAACCAAAGAAATGGCTACTGCTATTATTATAATGAACTATTCATATTTTGTTACAAAAAACGAGGAAGGTTAGGTTAAGCTCTGTCTAAAGCATATATTAACAACTTAAAGTTGTATTAAACCTACAACAATTAAATATTCGCTTGAAGTGATAAGATTGTGCGAAGGGTTGCTTAAAAAGTAACACAGGTTTTGGCCTTAAAAATTGCTTCTGTAACTGATTGGATATGCAATTCTTAGTACACTAGGCATGTTGTTTTCAGTAGCAAAACTGTCACCTCATTTGATGTAGTGGCTGACATATTTACGTCTACGCCCATAGGTCGCGGGTTCAAACCCGGCTAAGGTCGGTAAATCTTTTAGTGGAGAAAACTTTAGCGCCTTCTTCGCGGCCAGACCTCATGTCAATATGATGGTTGGCACTTTAAAAGTCCCTACCTGGAACTTCGCCGTGTTCGCTAAAATTCTGTTAGTTAAAGCTAAGGGGGGCAAGCGAATCACTCCATTCCGAAACCTTGGCTACAGGACAAATAAACAGTAGCAAAACTGGGCCGTTTTAATTAGTAGACCAACACTAGAACTGAAGTGAAATTCATGCTGTTGTTTTTGAAGATTTAAATCCAATAGTATCTTTAAGTTGGCCATTAACTTAGAGAACTTACTCAAAACAACTTCTTACACAAAGCCCTATTTCTACTTTGCACCCGAAGCAACATACTCTAGCAGTTGTTAATTCAGGTATTTCCCTAAAGCTTTAGCAAGGAAGCTATTCTCATTTTAAAGCTTCTGTACTTTCTAGCTAAGATTTCATTACAAGGTGGAAGAATTCTACTATAAAATTGTTACATCTAGGATAGAAATATCAAATTTCCTCTTTAGCGAAGGTCTGTTTCTACTATTTGGGCATGCTCGAATTGGTAAAGTTACGCGGACAGTGGGATATATTTCCGGCCAAACGTTTTTACGCGTGATCAAAATAATCCGTTAGTACCTGTATGATAAATTCGTGATTGGATAGTCATAGAATTTCGCGAAATTTTCTTGAACACTAAATTCGCAACTATGTGTGAAGTCTCCAAGTTGTGAAGGACACTGTCAGGGTTACTATCTTCAGTTTGCGTGATCAGAGCAGCCAGAGTTTGTCAGGTTTTATTGATGTTCCACGCCTGATAAACAATGTTTTTTTAAATTAGCCGCCGTGTGTTCCTTAGTAACGGTGTGGTTGGCCGGACGATGGAAAAATAAATAAGTAAATAAATCAGTAGATAGTGAGAGCTTTTTTTTGGCTGTCCTATCGGATAAAACGCGAGAGACGAGTGTTCATATACGCTCCATGTTGATTGAAACACAAGTATAGCTTCTCGATCGGATAAAGCACGTGAGATGACCTTTTATACACTCCGTGACGATTGGAAAATTGCGTAAGAAAAATCATATTGTCAGTTCTAGATGATTTCCACTCTGATGGATGTCGAAGGGTATAATTAGTGGAAACGCGTCGTGAGACCCACGCGCCTTGGCAGTTAAAGACACGTGTAGGGCTTACATGTAAGAATCGGTCGTGTGAGTGATTTCCCGTTGTTTTGGAAGTGTCCGG
This sequence comes from Phrixothrix hirtus, assembly GCA_024586415.1. Classification (NCBI taxonomy): domain Eukaryota; kingdom Metazoa; phylum Arthropoda; class Insecta; order Coleoptera; family Phengodidae; genus Phrixothrix; species Phrixothrix hirtus. The sequence continues at coordinate 371 of JAHWXV010237451.1, read as the reverse complement.
GTGGTGTTAAAGGTTTCCGTCGTGTAATCTCGGAACACCTGGCTGGAGAAATTGTTTAGAATATCTCTGGGAATTTATCAACTTTGTCCACTCCGGTAGCAGCTTCTTTGGACCTGCGAGGTCCTCCCGTTGGTGCAGGAATCTAGGCATAGAATCACGACTGACGTTTCTGGTGGTTGGAAATTAAACAACCCGGTGAGGTGACAACCTCAACTTTTTATCGCTTTGTTCATTTGCTTCACTATTGTTTGCATACAAATGGCGTTATTGTAATGTCAACGTATATCGGCGAGAATCCAAATTAATTAGTAGTCCCGGCTGTCAACTATTGTAGAGGCCAGCTTAAGCTTCCCGTTGCGGGGGGGGGGGCG
>JAHWXV010237445.1:0-10659 GCA_024586415.1 Phrixothrix hirtus | reverse complement strand
CCGTTTTAGCCTTAGTATTTCTAATGAAAGGATCTAAATTTACAAATATGCAGACAGTTTATTTCTAAATAGAATATTTGCCAGCTTTAAGAACAGCACGGGCACTTTAATTATTTTGTAATTTTAATTGTTATGTGCAATATTGGATTAACTTATTTGGCGATTTAGATAATTAGATAATATGTGGATTATTGATGAATGATTAATTATCGCTATAAGTTCATCAACAGGACTGAGTGCGTGGCTTTCAATATCATGAAAACTTTTGGGTAACACCACGTATAACTTGAAGTAAGGCATTTCAAGCAGCTTTTTAATAAAACTGCATGTAATTGTATTTGTAGCTTTATATACTAAAAGGGTTTACGTATGTTTTGGACTAATTTGAATACCTTCTAGCGGCAGTTTTAATCGTCTTACAAGTTTACGCACTTCTTTAAAAACTTCTAAATTTAATATCTACTAAAGCTAATTTTTGTAAGTGTATTAATATTTGTTCCAGTAGTAAACTGTAAAGTGTTTGTAACACTTAAATAAAATAGAGGTGTTTAATAAAATCTTTTATCGTGCAAGTACTCGATGGAAAGTTGAAAATCTCGGTGGTTGGAGGTATTTGAAATCGCCTTTCGAATTTTAATTTAGTATAAATAATTCTTTCCTTTCTCGTGTTTTACTTGGCTTATAGCGAAACAGCTTCTCACGTTTGAGCAATATTTGCATTATAAATGATCTTTGGGTAAAGTGCATACATTCAATCGTATTGCGGTGTGAAGTTAAAATTATATAAACAAGAATTAATTTAAGTTCGTTGCAACTAAAATATAATAGATAATTGTTCGCTGGCAAGTTCAAGTTTTATTATAAAACTTTCTGCAGCATTGAACAGTTGAAATTAAAATTGCAAAGTTTTTGATTAATATTTAAATTTCCCTACGAAAAATGGCGATTCTTTTTATAGAAATAAAATTATCGTCTACGTTACGAAAGTTATTGTGCCCCTCTCTTTACTGTTTGTATCCAGCAATCAATATTTTTATTCTGCCAACAGCTTCACCTGCTGTGTAATAATTATAATTAGCGACCCTTTGGAGGGGATTGTTTCAGACCACGTAAAATCCAACGTACTTCGCAGAAAGTAAGGCTTTTCTTTCCCTCGGCATTTTTATGCGTTGATTTTTTCCATTGGCAATCTAAGTCCTGAATTTACATAGGAAAAGGTGGTTGGAAACTTGATGTTTTAAAATATTTTCATATATTTCCTTAAAACCTTTTTGCTTTCATGGTATTTCATATTTCAGATTCAATATTTCCTTCTACATAAGAATATTATGTTCTATTTTTATCTCATATGAAATTGTAGAATACTTTAATCAAATTGAATTTCTCTAAATGAATTTTTCATTTGAAATTAGGTTTGAGTAAAGTCTGTAAACCGTTACATTTTTATTTATCTAAAAATGCACTTAGAAGTGGTCTTGAATTAGCCGACAAACGAAAATATCTTGGGGTACTCTATTATTATAGCAAACAAATATAAATGTTTTACTTAAAAGGGCGGCTATAAACCTGAAGGGTTTTATAGCTCTCGTAAACCATTTGCAACTTAGAAATTCTAATTTTATTTACTTTTATTTTAATTTACACTTACATTCATTGGGTTATTTACCTGAACTACTTCTCTTCTAGTTTGTTGTTAAAATTATTTTCCTTGAAAATACATTGCATCGACTAAATAAAATTTGAAAAATGTGTCTTTTATTGAAACTGTCGTGGTATTTTGGCATTTCAGTTGCCATTGTTACCTATATTAAATTTTTAATAACGAATTTTTTTTATTTACGTCAGATTTGATATTGCTGGAGTATATTACTTTATTAACGTAGAACTAATGAACAAGGAAAACAATTGCTTCCTTAGATTGACACACGTGATAATGTTTATTATACGATATATTTAGATTTAAAATGATTGATGTATTTGCAAAAATATACATTTTTTAAAATATATCTTAACAAACACCGATAATTTTAAACTTAAATACATCATATAATAAATATTACCACACCTTAATTGCTGACCTGAGAAAGTTTATGTTAAATGAAACGTCATTATAGGCAATTGTTTTTTTTGCTCAGAAATTCTACGTTAGTAAAACAACTATCCAAGTAGTAAGGAATTGTTGAGGCGTAAAAAACTTGACAGAATCATAGATATGTTGTACTTATCTTTAGCAAAGCGCTAAAAAGAATAAAACTAAAAAGTGAAGAATTTGCTCAAATATTGTTATATGAAAATTGTTTAAAAATTAAACTCGCATATTGCATTATGCAATATATTTATATTAGTGGTAGGGAATTTTGTGTATCAGAGGGCAGCTTTTGACTGGTTTCGTTCTTATTGGAACTCCTCAGGTAACGTATCCCTCCGGTATACAAAACACGTCCTTATCACTACTGTATACACATTCTGTGTAAGTTTCATTAATGAAATGTTCTATGAATGCCATCTATTTATATGAATTTAAAGTTGTTAAGGAAATTATTATAAAGTAGTAGGAAACTGTCAAATCACAGTAAAATTAAGAACTACTTTATAAGCGCCGAATTGGCATTAAATATATTATGTTTTTTGACCTTTTGTCCTTCCGCTGAAACACAACTATTTCCTCGCTAGCTAAGTATTCAGAACTACTCTATTTCGCGTTTTCAATTTTATTTAATTAATCCCATAGAGGACGATCTTCTAATCTATTTTATCTAACATTATCCGTAGCGCTATACCTCAAAAGTAGAACGATGCTTTAAAAGTTTGTTGGAGATAAAGTAGTTAACCATGCATATCTTGTAACCGTTATCTAAAGGTATTTGTACCATTTAGACTAAATTTAGAACTACTTATCACCCAATCCGAAAAATGTTGATTTACCATCGTTCTTGTTTTTCCAGTACATGTATACATGCACACAGGGCGTTCCACCTTAATTACATAACACAACAGGAGTGTTCTTTGATGAAAAATAAGCAAAAAAGTCCTAATATATATGTAGTGTCAAATACAGCATATCTATATTTCTATGGCGCAGACTGTTTATTTGACAAATACCGACGCAATGTATTACTTGTTCATTTGATGTTACTTGACTTTGAACTCAGTACATTTATTACCAAAATTCATTTAACATCTGACGCTTCATCTATTTAATCAGTACTTTGCACTTTTGTAAATGTACTTGCTATTATAGCTCCAATAACATAACCTGTGAAATAATTAATAGACATGGTTTTTTGTTTACGGATTACCTCATAGAAACTTGTATCAGCATTGCGCTTATACGAGGAAAGTATTCCAATAGACGTATACTTTATCATAAAATGTTTCGAAAAGTTTATCCACGTTTACGAAAAACGGGAAGCGTGGAACTTAAACAAAGAAACGAGCTAATGTTAGACCATTGGAATTGAAAGAAGCAGTTTGAAACGGAGTTGAAGGAGATCCAACAACTAGTATTAGACGAATTGCTGTTGTGGAATGTAGTACAAGCAAAAACATTGTCGGGCGCATTCTCAGAAATCAGTTCTTGCATCCCTTTCATTATCAAGAAGTACATGCTTTAGTCAAAGAGACAATGAAAATAGAGAAGGTTTTTATATTTGGCCTCTCCTCTGAGAATCAGAAACCGCCAATTTTTTATGAATGTTTTATTTACTAATGAAGCCACTTTGACGCGAAGCGGTATATTTAATTTTCTACAATGCGCACGTGTGATGAAAATCCTCACGCTGTAAATAGGGCGAATTATCAAAGATGCTTCTCCATCAGCGTTTGAGCTGGAGTTGTGGTGATCAATTAGTGGGGCCATTTTTCTTCAAAATAGGCTAACAGGAAAGTAGTGAAAGGAGTATTTGACGGTATGCCACTACAGTGCAGGCGAAATGATAATTTTAAGCATCAAGCAGCTCCAGCACATTTTTCCTTAAAAGTAAAGAAATATTTAAATAAGATTTTCGGCAGTAATTGAATTTTATATCCTCTAGATTTTTGTATATAGGGATATTTAAAATTTAGTTTATTCGGAACTTACGGAACAAAATTGAAAACTCTTTGAACCATGTCACTATGCGAGTATTTTAAACGTATAAAAATTCTTTTATGCGTTCAAACAAATGGTGGGCACACTGGCATGTCTTGTAAAAGTTTATTTATTTTAGTTAGTAAAATACAATTTCATTTTTACAATTAATGTTATCAACTTATTTTTGTTTGTTTATTGTGAATTCCTATTTTGGTTTTTATATAAATGTTTCTATGTCGAAAACTTTGCATTTGAGACTATGTGTTTATTAGGAGTTTTTTTGCTTGCTTTTTTAACTAAAGAACACTCCTGTAAAGTACCGTATAAAGCAAACATGTATTCGTTATTCATCCAAAAGGCCGAATTTCTAAACGCAAATCGTATTGACATACTTTTTTCAATTGTTTGGTGCAGTGCTTCTTGGTCAATACTTAGGTAATCAATTAAACCGCCATATTTGTTAAAATTGTTTTTCAGCTTAGAATTTGCAGGTTGTCATTTGTGCAATCTATTATCAGCATTGATTTAAAAGTACTCATTTAAATGTAAATGTCTAAAAATTGCTTAAAATCAGTTGACGCATACTTTCTGATTATTTTTTTGACACATGATTATCGTAAGACCTGTACACACCCTTATTAGGTTATTTGCCATACTCAGACAACAAGAAACTCCCATGCACAGTAATTAGTTCGCTCTTTGTCAAAGTTAAATTATACATTTTTGCAAATCATATAAAATACATCGCACCAATACAGGGTCATTTTAAAATTCATCGACAAATTTTAACACGGTGCCGTAGAGGTTCAACTACGTCCATTAACAAGAAAATAGCATAAAATAGGCCACTTTTTGGAAAAAATCGAAAATGTCGACTTTTGAGCAATGCATAAAAATGTTTATACAAAAAAAATACGTCTACACAAATGCTCCATGTCGTAGATGAGTAACATGTTATTTTAATATTAAATTACAAAATGCGATGTGTACTTTATGTGTGCACTAACCCATCCTAATATCAGTAATTGATGCCAATGGCCTACCTACATTTCTAGTTGTTTATAGTTTACGTAGACAAAAATTTTGAACGCGTTCAGTTACACCACACGATACGATATCCAGATTTTTATAAGTAACATAATTTCGATATTTCCTTATTTAAAATTCATAAAAAATAAAGAAGCGCTCACTTTTTTGCAAAAAGCGTTAAAAATGCTTCAACTTAGATTAAAATAATTTGTCATTTCGATAGTAGTTACTTCATTCATTATTTACACAAACGCGATGCTCATCTTACAATTAAATGGAATTAGATTAATAAACACACAAAACTGAAAATTAATACACTTTGGTAACGAAAAATATGGACGCCAACAGCTGTTGATTAGACAAAAAATTCGGATAATTTAACAATACTCGTACATAACATATTTATAGCGAACGCGACGCTTTAATGAAATTAATATCGTCCGGTTTGTGTACAAGTTGAATTTTAGAATAACTAACAACTGCGTCATGTGTTTAAGTTCATTCACTTAAAATCGCATATTCAATTGTTGCATTGTTGCAGGGGTTCTCAAAACAAGCTTGTATCTTTTTTTAATGTTTTTTTTTTGGAAACGGTAAGGAATTTTTAAAAAGAATTTTACTCTGATTTAGAACTGACCCCGTCAATGGTCTCAAAAATAAATTAAATAACACTACTGTGGTAGCTTTGCCATACGCTTCAACCGGTGGATTTTTTAAATAATAATTTTGTTGTAATTGAAAACATGTCCATCGATGATTTTGAGGAATCAATATGCGTTTGAAATAAGGTTTCCTGGAGATAATTTTTCTTCAAAGTCGATTTTCTTATGGCATGTCCATCACCAACAAGTATTCCATCGGTTTCGTCCTTAGGATCACGATGAGTTTCAGTAGCAAACTCAGCCACTTTTCTCAATAACTCAGGACCCAAGTGCCTAATATTTCCTTCGTGGTTATCATGAGAAGATCAGTGCTAATTGTATCTTGTCCATCTTGAGAAATATTCTTCCAAAAAATCATTTAGATCAGAAAGCGACTGCGCAAATATAGAGTTAAACGGACTAAATACGTAGATTAAAAGATAACACCAAAGTTACAAATAGCATGTGAAAATTCTAAGAAATAAGTAATCTAAATCACAGACTAACACTGCAAATACTGAACTAAGGGAAATAAGATATGCTATAAATTACACAAACATGCTAATATCCAATAATCTACGTAGATACCAAGGGAACTAGTAGTACAAGATAATAATTGGACATCAAATAAAAATGAACACTGACACATATACAACAAAATTATTACCAAACTGTAAACCAAAGTAAACCCCTAAAAGAATTCGAATTAAAAGTAAAAGCATTATAAATAACGCAACTCCTTATAATGTATCCAAAATCTTAATATGGAATTAAACATTGCGAAAAAAAAATAGCTGATAATTGGTAAAAAAAAGGTTTTGCAAAAAACCAAAAATCTAAAACGTTGTCAAACGCTTTAAATTAATCAACTCGAATAAACGCAACGTTTCGAAAAAATATGTAAGTTCATTATCGAGAACAATGAAAGTAGTTGCATTAATTTGATAATTTAATTGTCAATAAAACAGAAAACATCAAACAATAGGCGGAGAGACCGTCAAAAATGAAGTGTATCGATCTTTGAGGAATTGTAGTTCTTATTATGACAAACAAAAAGCGACATGGTTGCCGAGGTAAAACCTGTTCGGATGCCGATTAGATACGCCATTTTCGGTTCAAATTGTTGATACTTACTTAGCTCATAGCGCTTAGTCATGAAAATTGTGCCAAACAATAGATTTCGATCGACTAGGTCGAAATGCATTGGGGCTACCTATCGAAATTCTGTGCGAACCTACTATTATATTGGAACAGGATTTCGATAAGCAGCCTTATGCATTTCGAACTAGTCGATCGAAATCTATTGTTTGGCACAATTTTCATGACTAATTTCTATGAGCTACGTAAGTGTCCCAAATTTGAACCAGAAGTTGCATATCTATCCGGCATCGGAACAAGTTGGAGTTCGGCAGCTCTGTCGCTTTTTGTTTGTCATAATAATAACTACAAAGTTTGATGACTAAGCTCAATACACTGCATTTTTGACGGTTGGCTCTTGGGCTTCAAGGCAGAGATTAAAATTTTTAAATAAAAAATCATTTTTAGTTAATTGAAGCCAAATGTTATTTAAAACATCAAGATCCTTTGAAATGCATTTTCATTGTTGCATTTAATGTACATTGTTTTTCTGTTTTCTTTTGAAAATATTAGATTCTCTGAAGGTAATTTTCACATATTTCCGAAAAATGTGGCCTATTTCAAATTGCCCGTTCTTAAAAGTATTTTAAATTCCGTTTGTTAAATATCATTTCCTGTGATCTTCCACTTTTTCCAACATAGTATTTACTATAATTATAATGTATGGTATAACAAAAACTGTCTTTTGACAATAAATCGTTCTAGTTCTGACTAAAGTCAAGTAAAGGTTCTAGGTCTTTTGTTTCTTCGACAGGTGTTATGAAGCCGCAATGTCCCCTTGCAAGCATTCACCAATTTACGAAGAAGCGTCAGTCTAAAAACAAAAAATATTATATGCATTGGTGGTGACTCCAAAAGCAAAAAAATACAACTAATGACAAGAAATTTGCATCAGTTAATTTTATTGTTATCTAACAACAAATTGGTATCCTAGCAGATTTTCAATATATTTATGTTTTTGATGGAAACGTTTATGTAACAAAAACTGAACATTTTTCAATAGTCTGAGGGAACCACTTCTTAGATAAACTATTCTAACCTTAAATTGTTTCAAATGATTCTAATAAAATCTAGCTAAAAAGCAATATGAACTTACTCGCCGTTGCGGGGGGGGGGCATAAGTTCTTCTAAATTCAAAATTATTAATTCAAGTCGCTTTAGCGCACATGTATAGGTTTAGATGTACCTGTGTATGTGTTAGGAAGATCTTAATACTGCACATAAACGTCAGCTTTGCTAGAAGTCAAATCCGAATTCTATACGGAAATAGGAAACCTGATAAAACAAACGCTATTCATTGAGTTAACCTCGGTAAAAAATTATGCAAGTCATAAAACACATGGCAGAGCTACAACGATTTCAGGTCAAAATTCCCGCTTTTGACACAATATTTACACAGCACATGCAAACGACCATGGAAACGACTTATTCACAAAAATTCGATATACAGTGACGCAACGAAAATCTGCATTAATTAGAATCAGATCGTATCCCAATTTTCAACTAATGCAGACGGTAAGATAAATTAGAGTTTATGGAACTACAACAATTCTAACAATCAACAAAAATGTATAGTTTCTTGAAACGGTCCACAGAGCTAACGCCCCGACTTGCCGTCCTCTGGCATAATGCGATAGGTGTTCTTGAGGTACAAATAGCAAATTCGAAAATTTCATTATATTTTGTACAACCTGTCACATTTTTGAGAATACGTGAGTTGATTGCACAGTCTCACTACTATTTCAAAATTGAGAATTCATCATTGGCGAACATCTCTCAATATAGTTAGATTCTGGTACACTTGGGGATTTATTTCTTTGCTTACAAAATGTCTTTCTGTTTGCATATACAATCAACGATGTCTTTGGCGTAGTGAACCGGTGCTAGAATCTAGCCAAAATGTATGTTTTGTATAATAAGCGGCAGCAGCCTTTTTTGAAACCAAACTTTTCGATAGATTTTAGCCTCAATTGTTTTTTGCAAAAGAATAATTAATTTTTCAATGTTTTTTTTAATTTTTGTCATTAGCAGCCCGTAGTCTACCGGTTTTTTCTTCATTCTTCGACAATTTGGTGTTACTTCCGCCTTTTAATTATTTATTTGACCTTTGACAGCGATATTTTTACTTCTTTACAATACAACATACATAATAGAATTTTCACTTCAGTTTTGCAAAATTTCTATTCCAAATTGAACTTCTTTCCGAATCTTCTTTGTTATTCCAATAAATTTGAATTCGTAGTTAGAAATGATGGTTGCAAAGCTTGCTGCATTTCGAAAAACAAAAATAATTTATTTGTGTTTGATGTTAATAAAGGGAATTAACGATTTTGTGCGTAGCCTTTAGTATATAGAATAATGTGAAACAGTGTGACACTATTATGGGAATTTGAAAAATAAACTAGGCGAATAATAACATGATCAGTAAAATCTATCAAAAACTAAAAATTGCTACTGTACTAGTATCGCTCTTAAATTAGATGTCGCGTTGTTAGATATTTTAAGGATCATATAGTAAGCTATTTAACTATTGTAATAACTTTTCGAAAAATATGTCACATTCTGATTTGAAATAGCTGAGGTGACCTATTTAGTTCTATTTGATAAATCAATACAATAATTATGTTATGTTCATAAGACATAAGGTCTAATTGATTTTGAAGCTGTATGTATTGGAACTGCACCTATTATCAATATTAAATTAAAAATTATCTAAAAACAAAAAATAATATGAGATGTGGAATAATATAATCGATAATAAATACTACTCAAATTCTCGAATTTTCTTTTGACCTTCTTAATATTTTTAATTTATAAATATTTTTAAAGTAATGAGTTTTAAAATTTTCTACCGTAAATGAAGCAATATTTCGATCTATGTAAAGGTTATTATAAAATTTACAAAATAGACTTAATTAAACGTTGCAAAAATTAAAAACTATATAATTAGGTCAGGTATAGGCGATCTATAAATTGTGTTTAACAAGAGTAAAATAATTCAAATTAAATTAAATGGAAAACAAAGATATAATATCAGTGCACTACTAAAAGGCAATAAAGGGCATTATAACATTAATTGAAATTATTTACTTAGAAACCAAAGCGAGATTAATTATATGATTGCAAAGGTAAGAAAAACCGTTAAATTATTTTGATTTTTTTGTAGAGTTTAGTTTTAGAAATACAAATACAGTTGAGTCTGAATAGTCAGAGTTGAATCGGACTGGAACCCCTTGGATTATCGAAAAACCCGGATTAGACATAATTTCTTAAAAATTTCTAATACAAATCAAATAACAATTTATTGAAAAAAATTATGGCATGAGATATGAAAATTTAATTAAAAAAATACTTATTTACATACACGAAAGTGAGAAAAACGTACTCAGCTTATTAAAGCTCGAATTAGGGACACTCTTCTCTAATTAAAAATTAAAAAGAAGAGCGCATACAATAAAATGGAATCTACGCATAAAACTGTGTCTCTCTATGATTTTTAAATATTTACCTTTTAATTGTTGTAGTGCAATATATTTAGGATGATTAAGCACACAATATAGTAAATATAGTAAAAACTACTGAATTAATATTGATAAAAACTGCACAGTCTATAGACCATATGAATCGGTTCCAAAATTACAACAAAAATCTTCTCGAAATTAACCCACGTGGGATAAAATAAACAGAGCTCGGTCATCGGTCGGATAGAAATGTGCGCAACCATTGCATGACACTTGTGACGCGAGTCGGAGAAGGCGTACATAGTGCGGTTGTACGAAT
>JAHWXV010237437.1:0-16818 GCA_024586415.1 Phrixothrix hirtus | reverse complement strand
CAAGCTCAATTTTTGACACTGCCAGAAAATGATCCGTCCCACATTCAGAACCTCTCATCACTCGTGTGTCCTTTACCAATTCACGTAACCTCTCATCATAGACGATTAGATCAATCATGCTTCTAGACTCTCCACTTTTCCATGTATACAAATGGATATCCTTATGTTTAAACCATGTATTCGATATAAACATCACCTTTTCTAACCATAGCCCAACTAACGCTTCCCCATTCTCATTCGTTCTGGGATCTCCGTAAGGGCCAATTACACGATCACTATTTTCTGCTCTTACTCCCACCCATGCATTCATGTCACCCAGTAAAATCACTCTATCATTCACATGACATGCATTAAGTACCCCTTCTAACTCTATCCAAAAGGTTTCACGTATATCCTGGTTATTACCATTCCCCGGAGCATAAAACGCTACAACCACTACTTTCCTGATGCCTATCTTCATTCGAACCCTGAGTAGCCGCGGAGGCACCAATTCTTACTCCATTACATGTGCTTTAGCGAATTCGCTCAAAATCATTCCCACTCCCTTTGAACCATGCGCCCAGCTTTCTACTCCAGACCAGAAACCTAGACTTCCCCCGTCCATTTCTATCACTTCTTTCCCTTTCTACTTAGTATCACTCACACACAGCACTTCTAACATTCTCTCTCTCATTTCGCTCAAAATCTCATGTTCCTTTCCATACATCCCTCGTACATTCCACATTCCCATTTTCCATTCCATTTTCTCGCATTTATTCCAAGGTAGGCCAATCTTGTTTAATCTCGGCCGCCCACCATGGCTTTGATTGTCCGAAGCTTTTCTAGTGTAGTTTTTAGCAGTATTATGGTAAGGTAGACCTGGTTGCTAGCCTAGATCGTACTCTATGTCCCTACTAACGGAATCTACACCATACCGGTCAGTGTTGACGTATTTAGCCTACGTGCTACAAGCGTAACACAATCCCAGCATTATCACAAGCATGCCTAACGCTATTTTCTATACAGACTAAGCTCCGTATCATGAACGGCTTACTCTGCAAGCCGGCACGTAGTTGCCCGTGCCACGACTACTAGGAAGTATACGTAATGCACTGACACGTTCGGGCATGTTTAAAGATAAATAATAAAATTTTTTGATTACATTATGTCAAAATACAAAAGTTACGAAAAAAATAAATTTTGCAGTTTAGGTAAAGTGCCCTCTACCGGTATTCAAAAGAATTATTTTTACCCTACAATTATTTCATCTATCGAGCTTAGTTTATGTGCCAAGTAAAAACTTAATTAGTAAAAAGTTTAAGATATCTAGAGCAAAAAATAGATGTTAAAATTCTCTCTTTGCACCCCCGTATCTTGGTAACCATGGCGATTTCGGCATTTTCACAAATGACTTACCCACATTATTTTTTGTTCTAGAATCGGCCCTCAAAATTTTCTGATGCATTTTCCGAACACCCTGTATGTGGATTATAATTTTATTTCATTTAAACTATAATCAAATTTATTTTAGGATATTTTTCAGTAATGGAAAAATAAAATTTCATATTTTAAAAGATTTTGTAATTACTACTTAGGTATCAAAATATTTCCTTCATTTTTAATTATGCAAAAATGTTGGTCTATTAAGCATCAGTAACGAATTCTCTGAACTATCCTTAAGATTGTTTCTGATTCATTAATAAATTTCCCGTCGATGACCTCATGCTAACAGCATCAACATTCTTTATATAAATTCTATTACCCTTCAACTCCATAAAATTGTAGGTAAAGTTTAACTTAGCTGCAGTTCCAACCCAAACTCGGTGACTCAGTTTGCAATTTTATTTCGTAAACATTAAAAAGGCTGTTTTGTGAATGACTTCAATTGTGACAGTGTTTTAGTACAGCAGTCCCTACTTTAGGAGGCCAGTTTCTAGTTTTACTACGTGTTACCTCAAACCTTATATACATGCGCACGTTAAGATAGAGAGAACATACCCAGACAATTATTTATTAGCTTCCTTGCAGATAATTCGGATCAGAGTTACTTCCACATCCCCTATGTAAATATCTTATGCTAAAATCAATTGACAGCCTTATTTCCAATTGTAATTTGTTTTTAAATACTTACACGTGCTTTGTGTGTCACTTTACCTTCGATAGAAAATGCAAACCTTTCTATTGTTACTAATAATGACAACTTCGTGTTTTACAAAATATACAGTATTTCTAAACACTTTACTACTGTGTTACTTACAAGTTATTTACATTAAGTAACGTCGCACAGACACTGTCCACCTCGCTACCACGATTATACTCGACCTGGGCGTCGCTCCTCCCGGCTAAGCAAGAGTAGGTAGCGTTGCGACCTTTGCTATTAGGTGATTGTAAGCGGAAGCGTTGTGCTTTGTGCCTTCCCCTAGGTTTACTAAAATTCTACGACCTAGGTGGGGGTGTAAGTGTTATGTCACCTTCATGGGGTCACAAGCTGAATTGAAAATAAAGCATGTGATAGCTTCACGAGTATTCAACCCTGGCCGGTAAAGCTACAGTGGAACAAGACGTGGTTCATCAGCACTTTCGAGGCTGAGCACTATAGCGTTACGCAAAAATCTGAAAGTGTGAACGCTATTATTCTCTAGTCTAGCACTGCAGAACACAAATGGTTTATGAAAAACACCCCGTATACAAGATGTTCAAGACCTATCTTTAGAGCGGAAATATACAATCCTACGGTAATGCATATTCGGCATATAGTTCAAGCTGACTGCTTCTGTACATTAAGCAATCGCAATTTACTATATATATATGGGAGAGGCGTCTTTGGTAGTGTGTCATTTTCTAAGATTTAATATTTGTTATCAAAAGGAAAAGGGCTATCGAAAATGGTGCACTCTGTATATGAAGAAGGCGTATTTGATAATTTAGTAAAAGTTACGTACTAGATCGGCACACGTGAATTATTCTAGAAGACTTTAAGAATGGACTTTACTTTAAGTAACTAAAAGATGAAACGGGTGTCACTCCGCCCACCTGGTATAACGATGCTAATCTTACACCCGAACAATATAATCTTGAATAATTTTGAACTTGATTTGAAACAAATTGTGGTTGTCGATTTTGAAATAAATCACATGTTTTCACGCACACAATGTATCTTGGGAACTTGATAAAACTAAAACTATGGAAATAAAACAGATCTTGCACAATATACCCCAATACACAACAACTCGAGGGCCATAGCGAATATGTATGTTCTTGAAGCAATTTTGACACGAAACGTTCTAATATATGTATATCGTATTTTAACGCGTTTCCGAGTTATGAATAAATCAAGTTTCTAAGAAAGATTAATTCTAACGCAAATAAACAAGGTAGCGTAATGACGTTTTGCATTTGTCATTAATTGAAAGTTTTTATTAATTATTAGTTTGTTAATTCCAAATTGATAATTAGTTGCAATGGCTACATTTTCTAATAATGAATATGCTGATATTTTGTTTGTGTGTGAGTTTTGTAATAGTAACGCGCATGCGGCAGTTGCAGAATATCAACAAAGTTTTCCTAATAGTAGACTTCCAAACAGACAAGTATTTAATGGTGTGTATCAAAGTATTAGACAGTTTGGTAGGGTACCAAACAGAAATGGAAGAACACGACGAGGTCATACCGATGAATTCCAAGATGAGGTACTGAAAACAATAGAACGTAGTCCCTCCACTAGTATTCGATGAGTTTTTACTCGTCTTGGAATACCTCAAATAACAGTTTGGAGAACCGTGTACGATTTGGATCTGTATCCCTTTCACTACCAAAATGTTCAAGCTTTGCATCAGAATGAATACTTTGCCCGTCAGGAATTTTGTCAATGGATTTTGCATGACTAAGATATCGGTAACAACATTTTGTTTACTAACAAAATTTATTTCAATAGAGATAAAACACGAATACACGAAATTTGCACGTGTGGTCATCCATGGAGATGAATCCTCATACAACGAAAGAAACAAATTTCCAGAGTCGTTTTTCGGTGAATATTTGGTGCGGTATCTTAGGAAAATATCTGGTCGGACAATTGGTACTTCCAAATCGTTTAGCAGAGAGCAAAATTTAAATTGCTTACAAAAAAAGACACTGCCATTGCTATTGGAAGGTGTTCCTTTGGGTTTGAAGCAACAAATGTGACTACAACATGATGGAGCGCCACCACATTTTTGTAAAAGAGTTACTACATTTTTAAATCAAGAGTTCCCTCACTGATGGATAGGTCGAGGAGGTTCGGTTCCTTGGCTTGCTAGATCGCCTGATCTTACACCTCTAGATTATTTTCTTTGAAGTTACCTAAAGACTCAAGTATATTCTATTAGGATAAATACTAGAGATGAACTTATTGCCAGAATTATAGAAATCACCGATCAAATGAAGAACAATTCAGAGATGCTACAAATTCTGTAAATTCACTTGTGCGAAGGGCCGAACCGTGCATTAATAATGGGGGTGGTCATATCGAACAAAATTTGAATTATAAATGTTATAAATTTGTTGTTACGCATTCTTGATTATTTTGCATTAAAATTAATCTTATTTTTAAAGTATATTTATTCATAATTCGGAAACGCGTTACAATAAGATACATGTATATTAGAATTTTTCGTATCAAAACGACCTTAAGAACACATATATTCACTATAGTGAACTATAGTAAACTGTGAAACACCCTATATATTTACAAATTTCAATTAGCACTTCATGACAACATATTTTCAAGTACAGTAACAATTTGAAAGGCAATTAAGATTAGTTAGAATAACTTAAATCTACACAGAATCAAAGTTGGTTTACACAAAACGGTTTGCACTTCTATTATAGAAAATTAAAGCCATCCCTGACTCGGGAAGAATTATTTAGAATTAAAAAGGCAACCACCAAGCTTTTTAAGTGAACGACATTATAAATAAAATAAAATCTAAAACTTGAGTATCCAAGCGCTTGTGAGATATTGCCTTTTAGAACAAAGTAAAAGTAAAATTTACAATCGTTACCGTAATCTTAACAGCATCGTAATCTACCGTTGTAAATTACAATGGAAAATGGAGTTAATTGTTTATAAAATAGTTTGTTGTTCATTCGTTTCGCAAGTTTGTAATTCGGGAACAGATTATCCTCTAATAGATATATTAACTGAAATGAGGTCAACCAATCTACGCTACCCAGGTATTTTGTTTTTAAGCGCCGGCGAATTGTGAGCTCGCAAAAATATAACATAAAAGAGCGTGAAATAAACACCTACGGAATCGATTGTTTATGGATGGGCCGTGTTTCCTCTTTCCTAATTTTCATTAAAGACTCTGGACGGGTATGGAACACAAGTCTAATTTCCAATCCCAAACACTCTAAAGTTCGGTCTTAGCTACCACGGGTAAGAAAGGTACACTAAACTTTCAAGAGATGCAATTTAACAGGTAACTAAAACAAAGAAGGCGCTCCCAAATCTGAAGGCTAATTAAGTATTTATCTTTTGATCTTAAATTTTCATTAGTGCAAGGACTTGTGATTCACTACTGCATCGACGTTTTTAAGTGCCACCACGGCGACATTATCCTTTTGTCGGCCGTCTGTCTTTGATACCTCTATGTCATAATTATAGTTATTGTTAGAGATTTCTTTGTTCGCTCTTTTCAGTTATTTCCATGACGCAGCATAACCTTCAATTAACTTGTTAGTATGTGCGTTTAAACAAAGCCAGAATTCTTTAAATAAATAGCTGATGATTTAGGAAAACTTATAAATGCCTAACTTCCTTGTCTGAATTCTTATTCTTTCAACACGAATATAATTAATGCAATATTCAATGTAATTTTATAAAATTATACTTTATAAACACTATATAAAGTGTATAGATTAATTTACTACATTAACTTATTAATTATCTGAAATTTAAATTTTAGATGATTGACTAAGCTTATCCTTGCCCTAATAAAAGTTATTTAATTAGTTATACACAAGGTAATGCGAAAGCAACGAACGAGAATAACCTATATACACTGTTACGTCAAAGATGGATAATCAAGTGCGTATAGCCTTCACTAGAAGGATTACGCTTCGCAGCAAAATAAAGAAAAAATTGTCCGGCCGGCCCTAGTCCGCGGAGGTCAGGAAGTGAGGTGTAGTTACCTAACAAAAGAAGACGGCCGAAGTAACCATCGGGAAAATTATTGAGGTCGGCCTGCGCAAGCTTCGCTCCCCTTATCGCTGAAAGAAATCCAGGAATCGGCGCTGACGAGCATCGTCGGTCCCGAAACTGGTACGAGCTCGCGTAGGGAGCAACCTAAAATACCTATCAAAAGAAAGGAAGATGGACACCACATACTTGTAATTGAATAACGCTAGTATAAGTCTGGACGTACAAGAGTGAAAACGTCGTAGACTATTTCGGCGATAAAAGTTGGACTTAAAGCTACTAGTAAATATTCTTCTTCACGCGCCTAGGGTTATGCAGATAAGTATTTTTAGGAATATTTGTAAATAATCTAAAAAAAATCAATTAAAGGAATGCCTACTCACCCTAACAAAAATGTAGGTATTTTATCCAAAGAAGAAGAATAAGCCAAAAAGATCGTTGAAACTAGACGGACCGAAAACAATCGCGTGGGTCTTCCACAACGAACTAGCACACAATACCTGACGGTACGCGATGGGAACAGATAACGACGTTCGCGAATACAAATTACAAAAGACGGAGTCAGGCAACCCAAAGCGTATCGGGAAATTAAAAACGCGAAAGCAGACGCAATTTTCAAAAATTAATCGACCTCAAAAAGGGACCGTTACAACACCCTGATATCAATACAATAGCAGAAGCTGATATTAGCTTGTTTGACCAATGCATAAGTATCCTTTACGAACTTTTATACGATCAATCGTCCTCTTAGAAGGTTAATTCTGAAGTAGACCACTTGAACGGCTCCCTAGAACATTTCGCTTAGAATGCATTGCTGAAAGGTAACTCTACATCGGCTTTTTAGGCTGCGCTGGACTGCCTGTAATGGCACTCGCCGAATGTATCAGAGTTGGATACTGTCTAAATAACGTACTCAGAAAATAAATATTTGTAACTGGAGCATATGGAATGTGTGGCTATATAATGTGATGTATTAAGGAAGGCCGCCATATAAATATTAGTATTATAAAAATGAAATTATCTTACTTTATTCACTTTTTAAACATTAATTTTTATTATCCGTAATATTTTCTATACCTTCTTAAATTTCAACGACTTGTTATAACTTATTATAACATAAGTAAATAACTAATTTATTCTTCTTAGTTTATAATCACTTAAAATTTATTTATTGATTCAATTTTTCATCAACTAAAAGGAAGCTCAAAAAATATTTTTGTAAACCGCAACGTTAATTATTAATTAAACTTATTAAAGGAATTTTGAATATATGTATCCAAAATTAAATTATTTTCAGTATTCATGATACCTTGAATTCACAAATTAAAGAAAGCCAGGTAAGGCTAATCTCGCGATTGCGAAAGGTAAGCTGATTGTAACGAACGTCAAGTCCAGTTAAGTCAAGATCAGTTTCTGAGGCGCCACACCTTTAATGTACTATGTGAACACTCGATGGAAATTCTAATATTTGCAACTGATTCTCAATGGCGAGCTCTAGAGGCGTTTTATTTTTGAACCTTCGCGGTGATTTGACTGCACAATCGTCTTTGGACGGTTAGTGGTTGTAACATAAAGGTACACTTCCCTGATATTGACAATTAGAAGTCTAAGAATAAAACTGCTTTGCATTTAATTACTCCATCCAACGAATTCTTTCGACTTTAAATATGCTTTATAATAATTGATTTATTAACTGGTTTTCTGATTTGCTTTTAAATAACTTACCTTTAATATTACTTACCTTTAAAATTACTATATTCATTAAATTAATGAATCTTGATGCGATCTTAAGAATCGGTAACGATTTTACCCTAAACTGCTTGAAAGTCCTGCTTACTGCTTTATGCAGATATCACCTGGGTTTTAAAATTCCCAATTTTTTGACGAGAACGTCATCTTCATTTAAAGAAAAAACGTATGCAACCAATATTTCCAAGAACAATTTCATTATGCGCTCAGCACACTATGCCAATAAATTTTCGCAGTTCGCTTGAAACATCGCAAGCTTCATTTAAAAGAAGTTTATTTAAAAATATGAAGTATTAACTCATGCATTTCATCCTATATGCCCTACCCTAACAATTTAATAATAAAAGTCAGTGTACCAGGTTTGCGTGTGAAATATTCGTATTTATTAATTTCTTCGTGCTTCTTTCAGTTGTTGTAATTTGAAATTATTTATTAGATTTATATTTCTTCTTTTAAGGATTTTATTATTCATTTATTCTTTTGAGTGTTTTTTTGTGTGACTAATTCACAATATGTAGTTATACATCTAAAAGTTGATACCGTTAATAAAGTTATTATTATTATTATTATACAAACAACACAACAGTAATGCACAGCAAACAAGATCACTATGTTGGATTTTGTATTAAATCACACGTCGGACACTTCCCAAGCATCTAGAACTGTATGATGTATCGACGTATAATGCGTTCAGAGTCCAGTAAGGTGGCCTTTTGAAGCTGACATATTGTGATATTATCAGCTAAAATTATAATTAAGTGCTGGCCAATGTCTTTAGGCACACCGCCCAGTGTGCCGATTACCACTGTTACCACCTTTACTGGCTTATGCCAGAGCCTTTGTAGTTCAATCTTTCCAGTTATTTCTCATCAATTCTGCTGCCACCTGGTAGGAAAACATCAACCACCCACACTTTCTGTTTCCCATAATTGTGAGGTCCGGGATTGTGCTCCAATACTTTGTTAGTTTGAATTCAAAAATCCCATGGTAATTTTACGTGTTCATTTTGTGTGACTTTTCCGGTTTATAATCCCACCAGTTCTTTGCTTCAGGCAGATGGTACTTGCAGCACAAGTTCCAGTAGATCATCAGAGCAACTGTGTTGTGTGTCTGCTTGTAGTCAGTCTTTGCGATATTTTTGCAGCAGCTGAGTATATGGTCAATGGTTTCAGCCGCTTCTTTACAGTGTCTACACTTGGGATCTGCAATTGACTTATCAATTCTGGATTTGATGGCATTTCTTCAAATTACTTGTTCTTGGGCTGCAATAATCAAACTCTCAGTCTCCTTCTTCAAAGTTCCATTTATGAGCCACAACCAGGTCTTTTCCTTGTCAATTGTGTATTCTATTGTTTCCAGGAACTGTCCATGGAGAGCCTTCTTTTGCCAGTTTTTTCTTCTGTTTTGCGCTGCAGTTTTACGATATTCATTTTTTGTTTTTTTCACTTTGAGTAGTTTCCTATTGTTGACCTCCATGATTGCTGATTCTTCACTGTCCTTTAGATAGTTTGCTAGTGCATGTTTTTCTTCTTCAACAGTCTGCTTTACTTGCAATAGTCCTCTGTACCCTGATTTTCTGGGCAGATAAAATCTGTCAACATCACTACGTGGATGTAATGTATAGTGAATTTTCATTCGTTTTCTTGTTTTTCTGTCCAAAGTGTCTAGCTCTGCTTGTGTCCATTTCACAATTCCAGCGGTGCATCTTATGACAGGTATGGCCCAGGTGTTGATGGCCTTGATAGTATTCTGTCCATTTAATTTACTCTTCAAAATTTTCCTCACGCTTTGGACATATTCTTTACTGACCAAATTTTTCACATAACAATGCTTGATATCCAGTTGTAGTATTCCCAGGTATTTTTAGGCTTCAGGTTGATGGTACTTTATGGTTTGCCTGTTTGGCATTTCAATGCCTTCACTTTTTACAATTCTCCACTTTTTTAGTGCCATTGGAGTCCACTTGTCAAACTCAAACTCCATACTGATGTTGGTGCTGAAGATTCTGTCTGTATTGGTCAGTGACTGGGTTTCAGTTTCAGATTTTCTATACAGCTTTAAATCATCGATGTAGAGCAAGTGGGAAATTCTCTTTGTATTTTTGGCAGTTTTATATCCCAAGTTAGTCTTGTGTAGTATTGTGGAATCATTTCAATGATAAACAGCAGTGGTGAAAGTGAATTACCCTGGAAAATGCCTCTTTTAATATTGACAGTTCCCTAACTTTCATTTCCAACAAAAAGTTATGTTTTCCATTGCTTCATTACATTTTCAGTGAATATGCCAACATTTTTACTAACTCCCATAACATTTAGGCATTTAATGATCCAATTGTGTGGCAGTGAGTCAAATGCTTTTTTGTAGTCTATCCAAGTTGTATGAAGATTTGTTTTGCGGATTTTGCAGTTCTCCAGTATCAGTTTATCAACTAGTGGCTGACCTTTTGCGCCCCGGCTTCTTCGTTTGTTGCCTTTTTGTTCTAGTGGCAAGATGTTATTTGCTTCCAAGTAGTCTTGGATTTAATCTGCTATTATGCTAGTCAACAGTTTGAACGTTGCTGGCAAATATTTAATTGGCATGTAGTTCCCAAGTGTTATTCCTTTGGCTACATCCTTTTGTATAAGGTATGTCTTACCTGTTGTTAACTATTCACTAATATCTCCACATTGCGGCATTGCATTAAATTTTTCGGTCATTTCTGAGTGTAGATTGGTCAGATATTTGAGCCAGAAACCATGCAGCTGATCATTTCCAGGTGATGTTCAGTCCTTGACTTTCTTGACTCTTTTGCTCATCATTTCTGTTGTTATTTCCAGTGTTTTCATTTTGTTGAAAATTTATTTTCAAACTCATTTTTCCACCAGGCAGTTTTGTTATAATCTTTTTCATTCTTCCACAAGTACTTCCAGAATTGATTTTTTGCACTTTTCTCTGGTTTTTCACTTTTTTCGCAATCTTTCTGGCCCAAACTTTGATAGAACTGCCTTTGGTTTGCCTGCACTGGATGATTCTAGTTTCATATATTTCCATTTTTCTGGCTGTTGCTGTAATTTATTGTTTTGCAATTTCAAATGCTTCATAAATTTTTTTTATATTCGTCCAGTACTTCTTTTATCAGGTATTTCTTGATTTTGCCATTCTTCAACTTTTGTTCCTTCGTGTTCTTCAAGTTACCTGTATCTGATGATAGACGCTTGATTTTTAGTTCCAATCCAATTTCCCACTATGAATGCTGTACTATATGCATGGAAAGTAGAGGGAGGACGTAAATACACGTATAATAAAATTGAATCAAAAATATGTTATAGTTGTTACTTCTGTAAATACCCACAAAAAGTCGCACGTGATGTTAGCGAGGCTAGAAATTGCGGTTTACACATGATTTGTATTTAAAAAAAGAGTGGTATTTTGTTTGTGTCACTTGTTTCATTAACTGTTTTATTCATATTTAGTTATAATTATCATTGTTTGTTTGATTCAAGTGAAGTAATTAAAGCATTTCAAGATCTCTGTAGTATTTATATCAAGAACGTTAAAACTAAATAACACGTTGTTTTATGGTTTATAGCTATACCCTTTTACTCTAGTACAAAAACAATGTTTGAGATTCACCTGTAATCTGCTAATAGATTATGTATACTATAGTCCAAGGACTACGTACAATAAAAAATTTTTACAGGTATTAAATATTTTATTGAAATCTATACCTAATTATTATTGTAAAGTATTGGATAATTACACAAATATATTATATTAGCTTGTGTTCCAAATATGATGATATATTATTGTAAAATCATTACTTTATTTAAATTATTCAAATTATTTTTACAGTAAACATTTAAAATTTAGCCTAATAAGAGATACTAACGCCCCTAGTTGTCAATTGTATAACTAACACCTCTAACGTAAATTGGCTTCATTTTCTTCTGTTATTGCATATGTCGATTTGTCTCCTCCTCTTTACCCTCATTGACTATAAGCAAGCTGATGTGTCTCTTCTACTGTTATTATCGTACAGATAGTGGCATTAACATCTTTCATAAGTACTGCTAGATGTTTTCTGGACACTTTTTCAAAGTTAGTAGTCTTCGTCTCACTGCATCTGATGCAGCACACCTCAGAATTTTTTCTTGGAGTTCTTCTTGTCTTGCAGTCAATGTATCAAATGTTTCAACAATGACCACAGATTTCATGTGCTCAATTTCTTGCAGAAGTCCTTGATTTTCTTCAGGTTCAGCATGTGTAATGGTTGGCTCAGATGTAGTTGGAGCTTCTACTACTGCCTTCACAGTAGCTAATTCTCTTGTTTCACAATGTTTCTGAATTTCATCAAGTTTAACTGCACTGTACACCTTATTCCTAATTATGAAGCGTCTTAATTCAGTTATTATTATTATTATTATTACTATTATTATTAATATTATTATTATTATTATTATTATTATTATTATTATTATTATTATTATTATTATTATTTACAATAATTTTTGAATTCAATGAAACAAACATTTTTAGTCACAAACAGCGATCAACTTGTGTGAGTTTTAGAATTTTGCGAATTTTCTCTATTGAGCATGTTCACTTTTCTTATACATATACACTACAGTATCGGTCGGAAAGTGCCTTTTTTTTCTGATTTTACTACATTTACACCATACCCTAATAAAGCGAGAACATATCTACGTTCCATGTTCTCAATTTGTTTAGAAACTTATACACATATACAAACCGACTTGTTAAATTTTAACTGTGAGTGAAATTGAAGTAGTTCGATTTCCATTTCCATTATTAGAATTTTTTTGCCATATATAATTTATTTTCTTATTTTAAAAATGAGTTTAGGGAATTTATATTTATAGTAGTTAATTTCAATAATAGGTTTTGATTAAGCAATTTGTCAATTAAATTCGATCCATAAATAATGCAATTCACTATTGCAAAAAATATTGTTAAAAGAGCATCGTTTCGAAGATTTCCGAGTGGGAACTTCGCCCTTCCGTCTATAATAAGCATTGAAGCAGTTTTTATAGTTTCTAAATTTTTCTGATTCTTTGTTCATTCATTCATTTTACTTAATTTATAAATTACTATGCTAAATACATTATATTCTTGTTTAAGTAAACCTTGATATAAAATTACGTATTTCCGCTAAAGGTTACCATAAAAACTTCTTTCTCAATTTTTTTGTTTTATGGCTAAAGTTGATATATGGGATAGCTTAAAAGAGATCAAAAGTTTTTCGTGGGTTTTTTGGTAAGCCCCAGTTATTACTTTCTACTTCGTTAATCATATAAGTGATATTACAATTAGATATCGTCATACTGTTTGGTATTATTAGTTATCCTTCATTTTACAGTTCAAACTGATCGATTAGTTACAGTTATTAATAAGATTATAACTTCAACATATTATCTATTGTAAGTTGTACGATCTCGGAGTCTGATTGTCATAACTTTTACCACTGTATTACCCTATTTACAGAAGCACTGTTCGAACACTGCACCTGCCAGCCTCAACATTTTACAGATGTTACCACAATACCAGATCGTAAAACCTCAGGTTAAAATTATTTCATATACCGGGAGATCGTTAAAATTTCCAATTAGGGTAGGTTACGGTTATGGATCATGTTAGAACGCTACTTAAAACACAACAAAACTAGTGTGTAATGCAAAAAATCCAAATTTGATTATTGACAGGGTTTAAAAGTTGTTAGATTAATTGATTTGTTAATTAATTTGCAATTTGTTTAGAAATGTTATTTATAGCTCAACAAAAATCAGGCGCGTTCAAAAGTGTCTTGAAGTAAATAACTAACGATTATGATAATTTTTGAAGAGTTTTATTTAAATATTTAACAAAATACTATGTTACGCTTTGCTTCTATGTTGTTGGCTTTTAGGTTAACTTAAATTAATAAAAATCTCAATTCCGCAATCGCCATTTTCTTAACTGTATTTAAAGTACCAATCGCAATTTTGTAATTCTCATAGTCTATCCTAATTAAAAATTTTAACCGTGCTTTGATATAGTTTATAAGAATATTTAAAACGTCAACACATAATACCGTATGTAATTGCAATGTAAAAATGTATGCATTTACTGACCGTATTGTTTACTACTAATTACCTATTGATGATTTATTACATTTATTATGCAGTTCGCCTCGATTTAAAAAGGGGCATCATTAACATAGATTGTAATATGCATTCCGAAAGTGATAAAAACTTAAAAAAATATAATTATTATTGTTGATGATGAAATTTTGAATATCTTAGTATTTGTTTATGTGGATTTTTATTAATTAATAATCTACAAGCAACAATTAATGTAAATTATATTGCAACCTTAAACTGCAATCATTTTATCGTTATAATTGTTTTTTAATTGGCAAGTTCCTTGGCTGGTGTCCGTAGTAGGTGCTTGGAATCGGATTCTTTATCTAGAACCAGAGACGGCACCATTTGAATTAATTTTGAAAAAGCTAGTCGCAGGTAACTTCAGCGTACCTTCACCCTTATTTTATATTTTTCGCTTTCAGCTTTTGCAGCTGAAGTAGTTGAATATCTTCGCTGAAGCTAGCTTCATCGAGGATTTAATTTAGCTTTTTGTGCGCCTTTATCGCCAATCAATTTCAAAGTCACTAAATTAAATTCACCTTCTGTCTTTTGTTGTCTTATTTGCGAAACATTATATATGTGTGACAGCAAGCTATTCACAACTTGCCATTCGGTGGCATACAGTGTACTGCTAAAATTATACTATATATGACTTATCGTTCTGCTGAGGTTACTTATAACATGTACAGAAAAATGTGCATATCTTGCTTTATGCGCTAAAATTCGTTCATCCTTTTCCTTTATTTGTTGTGCTCCAGTGTTTTAAGTAAGGTTGTTTAACGCTAACAAATATGTCAGATGGTCATACGAAGTTGATATTTACAGTTGATTATTTTTATATGAACTGCTCGTCTGAAATTGATATTTCTCAATAAAATTAATCAATAACGGTTTTAATCTTTTATTTTCTAACATTGCAATAAAGGTTATTGAATTTTCAGGAAGCAATACATTTAGGTTATAACAACCAAGTGCCTATACATAAAGGGGACGTAAGCGTAAGTAAGTATAAATTATAAGAATAGTTTGATGAAACTAATTGTGTGATCATAACTACTAGCACTTTATGCTAATTACAACCTAGATTGCCGTTTTCCCCAAGTACAGCGGAGTTTTCCAAATAAATAGTAGCAACTTTTGATTAGTCTATCTTATTTTATCTCGTTTTAAACCTCTTTCCAGATATGGAGTGCCGCCCTTATGGCAAATTTCCTATGACCCGTCGGAGACACAGATATACACATATTTAGTAACAACATTTCTACGGCTAGCGCTCTAGCATCTTAACGGGGATTAATAATGTGTAAATTTTTCCCAAGACATTAAATACATTAAATATGTTTAAAGAAGAAATTTTCAGTGAACTAAGTAAGTTCGTAGCATTTAGGTCTCCAAAGTTGGAACATAAGACGCACTTGCCGATTTCCAGCTTCTTGTCTCAACCAAAGCGCTTGTCATGAAAGTGGTGTAACTATTTTAAGTTCCAAAATCATCAACAGTTGCTATATTTACATAGATATCCTATAAACGTAGACTGCAACATCTACTGAGTGTCCCATTTAATAATAGTAATTTAAAGTAAAATTAGTAAGTTTTAATATAACTTATTGAAAAGTTTTAAAAATAATCTATAAAAGCATTTGGATTTGGTTTACACGATCAAAATAAAATAATAAAGCATTGAAAATAACCCAGGAAGGCTTGGTCTAGTACATGCTAAGGGTTAAGTAATACTATAACTGGCACCAGAACGTTTTCAGCTTTGAGCAACCGAAATTCAATTTAAATATATATGGTTAATTTTAGAATCGGACATTTACATGTTTGAAAATCCGGAAAACTCATTAGCTTTCAAAATTTATATTTAACAGAAATAATATGAATAAACAATAAAATTCCAATCATGAAGTTGTTCAATTTCTAATTGAATCGTCTATTGTATTACATAAATTGATCACTGCAATCATAATTAAGGAAAATGTTTTAAATGTTGACTTTTCTACATTAAAAGTGCATTTAAAGTTTTTAAATTTTTTAATTAAACTTTACGTTTTCATACTTGTAGGAAGAAATACATAATTTGTATAATTCAGTTTCTACAACAAACTTTTTAATATATTTTCGATAATAAACGGCGCCGCTGTGGCCATTTTTATGTAAAATAAATGGTTTGTCAATTGTAGCAATTCGATTAAAATTATATGTAGTTAAAATATCGCAGAAGTGATTGTGGCAACAATAGTACGAAAATAAATGAAACATAATCCTTCGGTCTCAAGACTGCTCAAGTAAAGGTGTATCCAACTTTTAGTTATTGAACAAATTAATAGAATAAGACAGCTTGAAATTGCTTAAATTGAATTAGCATAGAAGATTAACTCAATTACAAGTTTACAACTGTTTAGTTAAATAATAGTACCTTGTTTGCACTTTCAAGAAAATTCACAAAATTAAGGGAAGTTTATTAATTGGTTATGTTAGTTTGTAATAGGGATCTAATTCGCATATCTCTATCAATTTGTTTAATTTTAACACATGTGAAGTCGTTATGGATTACAATTACTTGAGTTAAAACACTTATTTATTGAATACCATAGTTTCGCTGTAACATGCGGCAAATTGCTCCATACTCTTTGAAGTATTATCAAAGGAATGTGGATGTTCTCGGTAAACTCTTTAATTGAATAACATTTTTACTTTCTCTTACGTATATGAAATATACTATAGAGAAAGTCATGTTTTACGGTCCAAATTTTCGATGTCCAGTTTTTAGCGGAAATACATGTTTTC
>JAHWXV010237419.1:0-14127 GCA_024586415.1 Phrixothrix hirtus | reverse complement strand
TTGCAAAATTTTGTTTTAATTTAAATGATTTTCAAATTTCAGGAAAACTTTATCTCATTTCATGATTTGAATTCGTATGAGCTTACATATAATTTATTTGGCATTCAATAAACCTCCTTTAGTTAAAATTGCATTTTTTTTGTATATGACTGCTCAGGTATTTTTAAATTTACGTGAATATTTAATTAACTGGTCAAATTGGCCATAGCAATAGGTATGACTGAACTTTTTGTCTGGATAGCTAGCATTAAAAGCAGCAGCTGTTCTTAACGCAAATCAACCCTTAGAACCGTAAATGAAAATAATTTCTACTCTTCAGGTAAGATGTACACCATGTTGTGCAGTTATACCAAAAGACTTTTAGATACTAAGCTTTGATGTCAAATCCCAAAAATGCAGTTTTCCTGATAAGAGATACTTAAAATTCCATTACAGCCCGGAAAATGGGAAATTCAGCACTTACTCTCTCTTGTACTTAATGAGATAATAATAAGCAAGAAATTTCAAACATTTTTCTGTCACTACAGACAGTAATTACCTGACATAACAAATGGAATTTTTGTCATTTACCTACTACATCAATTTATGACAAATTATGAGTACATTACCCGATCAGTTTATGTTGATTAACTTTTTATTGCGTTATCCTAATCTACCTTTTTATGATATCAGTGAAAAGGATTTTTCAAGGCCTTTCCAATGATGTGTCGCAAGTAAGAGGGTTGCCATCTGAGATTTCAAAGTACGGGGCCCTGGCGGTTGGAAGGTGGAGATGTCGTCATGTTTGTGGGGTCACTTTGGGTCCACCTGCGTACTACCGAAATGGTTTTTGGCAATTTTTTAATATCTCTTAATTTAAACAAAAAAGTACCCGGAATATTTATTAATTAGTTGCTCAACAAAATAATACACTTACAAGTATATTAAATTAAACTACCGTGATTAATTATTAAATTTGAAACTGTAGTTGGGGTAGGATTTTAAACGGGATAATAACGGCAAAGCTATTGAATAAAACTTTGTATATTACATAATAGTGATTTCTGTGGCTTTTGCTGTTTCCATTTGATGTTTGTGATGGCGCAAAAAATTTGGACCTTTGGTAATTAACAACAGAGGTCGTAAGTATCGACAATTCAATTTTAATTAAAAATTAATAAAGTAACGGCAAAAATGACATCTGTAATATCCATAAAGAAATATTGGTAGATTTCCTAGCAATTACTTTACTGAAACTGGTTTTGCACAGATCAATCACAAGATCAAAGCATCAAGTTACTAAGAATTTCTTGTCCGCGAGATTCTATAGACTTGTTTGTTAACGCTTTTGTTTTAATCTTCATAATTGAAGTTAATTTGGAATAGATTTCGATTCATATTAATTAAAAATTAAAACGAAATTATTTAGTGTCCTACATTTGTTATATGTCTTTTTGTGTAATGTTCAAACGTTTTCGACTGAGAGTCATATAATCGCCGCCTTAAAGCAGAACTAGCCTAATTGCAAAAATACATTTTTTCAGGAGAGAATTATTTTTATTTGTTTTTATTAGCCAGGTCAATTTCTTGATACACAGTTAACGAATTTGGGTATTTTAAATTTTCCTAGTTTGTGAGTGTATATTAAAAAGAGTTTATTGGTGTTTAAGCATACTTTTAGTAAAAGTAAGATATATTTTTGCAGTTAGGCTACTTATGCTTTAAGGCGACGAAATGATAATCAGAGAAAATCGTAACTATTTATTTAATATAAACCGTTACCTTAACTGGTTCAGAAAATCTTTTTGTAAATTATTTTATAATGTAACTAATATTTTCTTTAGTACAAATTATGTTAATAGTTGATCAATTCTAGACTCATAAATTAAGTAAATGCTATGAATTCAAGAGACACAACTATGTTACGTATTTCGAACTACCTTTAATGCTTTTTTTAATATATATTTGCTGATGAAGATTTTTCTCTGATTATAATTTATATGTAACGCAGGACGCTCAATCGAAAACGTTTGAACATTAACTAAAAACCAAATAATAAAGTTGGACAACTAAATAATTTCGCTTTAACAAATATTTCAGTTTTTGATTTAGGTTCCCAGCTACATCAGTTTAATTTCCGTAAGCGTTTTACCATACTCTATTCACAAAAATATAACTATGTCAAGCCAAGTAATCATAACAGTAGTTGAAATATAACAGTTTTCATTGTTTGCTTAATTTTTACTGCTTGTTGTATAGAATATTGTCTTTTAAAAGACGCTTGTTATTTGTTAAACGCGTTTCTTTTGGTAAGTAAGTATATTAATTTGTAGAGTAAGAGGTTATGATATAAGTTTTAAATTCAAGTTTATTCACTTTGACAATGTAATTTATTATTTTTACGAGGGCGGCTGGATAATAACCCGGTTTCCAAGAGATAACGCCACTGATCACCGTATGTATATTATTTCTGTCAAACACAATCTGTTAATAGGCTTCATGTAAATTTTTAGCGATATATCTCATTTATTTTATGTTTGGCAGTCGTAAAAAGCGAAAAACGAATTTCGTGCATTGATTAAGCATTATTTTGTGTGTGGAAAAACCGCAAAAGAAATAAAGGAAAAGTTTGCTCCAGCGAATTCAACTGTGATTTATTGGTTTGCAGAATTTAAACGCGGTCGTACAAGCGCAATTGATGAATATCGTTTAGATCGACCAATAGAAGTGACCACCAAAGAAATGATCGATAAAATTCATGATACCGTTTTGGAAGATCTGCGAGTGAAAGTGCGTGAGATAGCTGACATTATAAACATCTTAAATGACGCGTGGGTAACATTTGGCATGGATATTTACAGATGAAAAAGCTGTCAGCAAGATGGGTGTCACGTTTGTTGACAATTGAACAAACATACAATCGTGTAATCACTTCAAAGCAATGTTTGGCGATGCTTCAACGTAATGCATATGAATTTTTGCGTAGATTCATAACCGCAGATGAAACATGGATTCATCACTATACACCTGAAACAAAACAACAATCAAAACAGTGGGTCGAAGCTGGTTCAAGTGCACCGAAGAAAGCAAAAGTGGTTGCATCAGCTGGAAAGGTTTTGACGACCATTGCTTAGAATGCATAAGGGGTAATATTCATCGATTATCTTAAAACGCAAAAAACAATCAGGAGATTATTATGTGGCATGACTGGACCGATTTCACGTTAAAATAAAGAAAAAACCACCACATTGGGGAAAAAAGAAAGTGCTTTTTCATCATGACAACGTACCAGCTCACACATCATGGAAAGCAAGAAAAATTGGATAAACTACGTTACGAACTGCTTCCGCCTCCACCATATTCTCTTGGTTTAGCTCTCTTTGACTATTTCCTGTTCTAAAACCTGAAAAATGGCCGATGGAAGGAGATTCAAATCAAATGAGGAAGTTGAATGAGAAACATGCATATTTTCGAGGACTTGATAAATCATACTACAAGGGTGGCTTAATGAAATTGGAAAAGCATTGGAGTAAGTGTATAGCGCTAGAAGGGAACTATGTCGAGAAATAAAATAAAATATTGAAGAAAAAGTTGTGTTCTCATGTTCAAACCGGCCATTTATCAGACCGCCCTCGTATACCATTTACTTTAGAAGAATATTTTATATAAACATAACGTTAAATTTGTTTTAGTAGTGAAGAGTAATGAGTGCGAATCTAAAGCCTGCCGATTCGAAAGCACATAATGTGTAACTGTTCGACAAAAATGTGATCTTTGAGTTAATCAGAAAAATGTGAGAAAAGTTGACTATTATGAGAAGTAAGATACTTGAGAGTATTATAGTTTATGCACAATACCCGAAACGTTACCAAATACATTACATCGTACACATTTGAATTTGATAGAAATTGCAAAATCTTTTAGTAATTCTAAATACATGTTTAAAATATATAATTTCTTTATTCAATTATCGGTTATGGGGTGTAACACTGTTGTTAGATATTCAGTAGGTTTCGAATAAATTTTTTTTTGACTGTTACATGCCTTTTGACCACATTGCAATGGATGGTTATTTGTGGTCAAAAACGGTGGTATAAATAGAACGTAGTTTGTCCGGCCGGTTTGTTTGTCAGTCTCGGGTCGCGAGTCTGACGTAGGGGCTGTTGTCATTACAATCTTTTCTGCTAGATATGAAGGAAGTCCGAGGAAAATCTTTTGTGACATGTCGTCTACTCGCCTGATAATAAGGTGCTTAATAGAGTTAGGTGGTTTGCTATATCCTCATAATGTCGAGAAGAGCGTATAGTTGAAGGTAGGCTTGTTAAAAATTATAAAAGGAATAAAGCAAGTCGGGCACCTTGTCTTTACTGAGCGCTCGGTGTCTCGGAAGTCGAAGTTCACTACTTATTAGAAAATCAGAAATGGATGTGAGCTTGGTTCTCGAGGAACAAAAGTTGTTCGCGTATTCCTGGAAGAAGTTAATCTTAAAGCTAAAGGGAATAAATAAAATATCGGACGTAACAAGATAAACAAATGGTTTTATTTAGACAAAGATGTAAAGTAAATTGTAACTAAAAGTCGTAAGTATAAAAGTTAAATCGCAAGCAATCTAAATATGAACGTAAGAGCAAGTAAAATAATGTTAATATGTGAAGATTATAGATAATGATATCTGTTTAGACTGACAGTAAAATAATTTGCAATAATATCAAAACTAACTAGGTTAGCTACTTGTGAGGCGTGTACTTGAATTATAAACAAAGGATTGGTTGAGCTCAGCTAATGTTAGTGTGCATCATACGAAAATGATTAAAAAAAGATATAAGTAAATAAATAACTTGCCTGACAACAAGAAATTCTGCCTGTAGAGTAATTTATGAATTAATTCAGAAATGAATTTTAATTATACGTGAAACGTTAGTAAAACGTAAATGTTTAAATGAATTTAAAAAAGTAGCATCTTAAACTATCAAAGCACTTAGATATAAGTACAAGAAAATTCATGGCAGCAAAATCATTTAAATCTGAATTTTATAAATAATATGATATCTTGACTTGATAAAGTTAAACATAAAAAGAACACAGGTTGCATTCAAAGAAATCCCCACAAATAAGTTAAACCGACGGTTTCCTTTAATCCAAATTAGTAGTTCATTACGTAGATGACATTGATAAAAATTAGTTACATGAGTACTGATTGTTCCAACAAAAATTTTCTTATCTTATTAAACAACCATAATTTTCAAGAATGAATCAATCGTTAACTTGTTGTAGTAATTAAATAGAGATAACGGAAAAAAATCAAAAGCAAAATCATAACCTTGTGATCATTTTAGATAGCGAAGGGGTCATTGTGTCCAGGGTCGTAGTTGTTTGAACGAAGGTTACTCATGGACGTGATCAACCAGGAGTGAGGAACTTATCAACACGCTGGAAATGGTGACAGCTCCCTATCTGAACCTAGAGTTATACTAATGTCCACGTAGTATACCAAAACATGTCGTTAAGACTCGAAGAAGGTCCCAACATAATTCCATAGAGGATATTGAAAAAACGATAGATGGGCATCGTAACTCGTATCTGTTTGCTAATTAGAGAAATAACAAAATTAGAGATCGTCACAGGTGTATTTTAATTAATTTGCCCCACGGAGGCGAGAAATTGTTACCAATTCGCATTCGTTTATAGGCAGGAATGAATATGTTTTCATTTATAAAAATGTGCGGTCTAGAGATAAGAACTTTGAAACAAGTTTTGCCAGCGCGGCCTACTAGTAAATTTCAAACGATAGAAATGGTGGTTATTGGATTGTCAGAACACCGAAATTTGGACATTGAATACCGTTGCGAACAGCTGCGCTCAATAGTAAAGTGCCCTTTATATCGTTGTGCTGGCGAAATTGGCGGTTGTGTTGAGTTATACTACGTTAACAGAACTCATATTTGCAAGTTGGTGGTCATCGCATCGTCAGAACATCGAAATTTGGACATAGAATGCCGTTGCCAACGGCTGCGCTCAAGAGTAAAGTGTCCTTTATATCGTTGTGCTGGCGAAATCGATGGTGATCTTAATTTAAACGTTACTTCAATCCTATATAATCGAAAACGTTTTTTGGACGTAACTTTTTCTGTAATTATTTTTTCGAAATACTACTTTAGCACAATCTTAGCACAATTGAAAAAATTGCGAAATATGCAAAGTGGGGGCCTAGTCTAAAATATGTCTTTTTTTTCGATTTTTTTAACGCATTTTTCGTACTATGGTCATAATATTCGAGCACAATTTAACAAAAACCTAACATAATTCAGCACAACTCTTGAAATTAGCTAATTCGAAAAGTGGAGGGCTAACTTCGTATAGGCGAGATATTATAGTTAAAATTTATTTGTTCAATTATAAATAATTATGTATAGTTATTTTTATGTTCGTTTATATTGAAATGTAGTACCTTTTACTTATCATTAAATAATTTTATTTCGATATGTGCGAGGACAATAATGGAACAGTTATGTGTGTGCTGTTCGTTATTACTTTAATAATTCAAATGGCTTTCAAGCCATTACAAAAATTAGTTGTATGCATATATGACAAATTAAATAATTCTGTCGATAGAAACCACTGTTTAAAGCCAAATGTTTGTGAATTCACAAAATCCATTATGTGGAGTGAAGTATGGTGAAATTAAACGCTTATAATGCACATCATAAAATTTATTGTAGCTAATCCAAGTTATTGGCTTTAAACTAGATAAAATAGGAGTCGTTTTATGACTTCATCTCACAATCTCACAAACAGCTAACGGCAACTTATTCTACAACATACTACCATCCATCAAAAGGAAGAAGTACTGTGCACGGAATTACTTGATCAGACGGTATTTGGGCTACACCATTTACCTCAAAGAATATCTTTGTACCGGATATGACAAAGATATTGAAGCTGCCTCTAAACTAGGTTCTAGTGGAAACTAGCCCTGATGATACAGAGAAGAGAGAAAAAATGATGAATAAAGGGAGGAGATAATCCAATAAATGGAAGAAAAGAAAAATTTAAAAATGAACATTTCACTGTACTTGTTGATCAGGCATTACTCAAAGATCGCGATAAACAAATGAGTGTATGCAATCGCAGATATGGGTTTGCTTTGTAGTTTGGTTTAGGTCTTCTCTTGGAAATTGAAGAGATAGAGAAAAGATGCAAAGATGATACATATATTTTGAAGGATATTTTTCAGGTTATGAATTAGCCACATAAATGAGATTCTTTCAGGGCCTATACACAAAAAAAGATCTTTTGTAGATTCAGGATGCACCTCTCTTCTATTATTCGTTATACAGGGTTGCTTTGAAATACTTTCAGATATTTTAATTGATTATTCCTTATGACCAAACATTCACACAAAAATAACAAAAAAATTAAACAGCTTTAATTTGGGCACAATCGAATTTAGAAAATTCTTAGAAAACTTTTGAGAACTTCTAAGTTGCAATACGTATTGTTACAACCTTCATACCAGTTTGATATGACGCTATTGTACGTTTATTCCAGTTCTACTCATATTACAGATCATTGCAATGTGTATTGATAAACATTCAGTGTAAATGAAATTTATTAAAAAACTCCACTTTGATTTATTAAATTAGATTTACATAATTGTGCATGTTTTCAGGCATGTTTATTATCTACTTTTCCAATGCTTTTTGTGGAAGTAAAAATTATCAAAAAACGATAAAAACTTAGTTATTAAGAGAAAATACAGCTTATTTTATACAATTAGTTTGATGTTTCTTTTATTATTTTTAAACTAAAAACTTTATGGAAAAAATAAAAACACGTAATATACCTTTGGAATACGTTCTGGTACCTTCTGTTAAAGTTTAAAATTATTTATTACTCAATTTCGGAAATATTAAAAAGAAAAATAAAAAGGGGAGTTTTCTCTTGACAAGTAAACAACCTTATTAAATTAAAAAGAACATACCTGAGTGCTTTACGGTAATCGCAATTCGTAATTTTTTCTGTGAAAGCCATCTTTAAACAACTATTAAATTTAAATGTTATCACTAGTAATTATTTATTTGTAAATTAAATTATTTCTGATGATTTTAATACAAATCCCGAATGTATTTTTTTAAAAACACGTGCATGTAAAAATTAGGTCATTTATTTATGGTGGTGTAGGTCAAGCATCTATTTATTAGAAAATAAACCGAGTGCAATTCGACAGGTTGTTTTAATTTGTTATTTCAGCAAATAGATTCTCAGTTTTTTTACCGTTTGTAACGAAGTAATTGGGACAAATTCTAGCAGTTCATAAAATATTTTCATGTGCAAAATTTTTTAAAAAGAGCTTAATAGAATTTTATAACCTGAAAATTGTGTTTTAGTTTCAACAACTATTTCAAAGCAACCCTGTATATACAACAATTGTTTGTATGAAATATATCCAAAATTTCATATCATTATTAGAAAGTTGTTAACAATTTCTATGACGGTAGCCACCGGGAAACGATTTTTTTTCAAAATTGAAAGATATTTAAAGCTACTTGTTTTTACATTTGACTAAAAATAGGTTATCCATAACATTAATTAAGTGTGATGTTGGGCGAACCTTTAATTACGACTAATTAATAAAACAATTTACAGTACAAAACGCGGGAAAAGTTGCCTCTATATGAAAAAGCAAAGTGTGTTTATTTTTCATTAACTTACATTTACTTTTTCATTTAATATTGTTTACCATTACATATTTACGTTGTATTCTTGTTTCGTAGATTTATTTACTTGCATCAAAAACTCGCTTGACCTATTTATTCATTTGAAGCATGGGGAACCATTAATATTTTTTGCAAAGAGTCCGCAATGCGCTAACGCAAGTGTTTACTACATATTTCGACGATTAGGTATCACCAGCTAACAAATATTTTAGTCTGTATAAATAACATTCCGCGAGTGTCGTTCAAACTAATATAGTAGTTTGTCGTTAAGATATAGTAATTAAGTAACTTAACTTTGTTATAAGGGATAAAGTGTACTCAGCTCGTTTTATTCGTAAAACTAAAATTATAGAAGTAAATCGAGCCCCACATTCAGTTCAACAAAACTAAAATAGATACCGCATACTTCTTTCATAAAACAGATTCTAACAACATTAAGATTACATATAAAAGAATTATTTTTAATTTCTTTTATATACGACAGTACAGGGAAGTTATTAGAATGGGTTAAATTTTTATATATGCCAATTTCAAGAAATATTCATATTTTGAAGTTCCCTGAATACGCTCATGCTAATTTTACCATAATGTTTGTTTGTTCGGCTATAATCACCCTTTCGTACACGATAGCTTAAACACGGAAGGTTTATTTATTTAAAAAATATTTATTTATCACCATGTAAGGTTCCTCAAGGGCTATTACAACTACGTGTTACTTTAAACATCATTTTGGATGTCCCCAATTGATGCCGTGGTTAGAATGTTTGTCTCTACAACCAAGGGACAGGGGTTCAAAACCGATCGAGGTCGGTGAATTTTTCAGCGAAGAAAAATTTAAAACACACGCCTTCTTCCTGAATTAGGACGAAAAATCATGGATCCCATGTCAGTATGATGTTTGGTAAGTTAATAATCCCTACTAAAACATTTCCCGTAGAAATCTGTTAAGTGAAACTGATACGTGAAAATCGATTTGCAACAAATCGCGCGTGATTTTGTGCTTATATTAAAATTCCGGCAGCTTATACATATAACATATTGATAAAGACTTTAATAGTGTAAAAGGGAGTGAGTTACCTTAAGTTGATTAAATTTTAATTATTGTTAGACGACCTGAATAAAGAAATATAGTAAATAATTAGAATATAAGAATGACGGCATATTGGGCAATAATAATCCTGATTTAAACCCTTGAGAAACCGCTAAAATTAAATATAGATTGTTTCTAAGATATAAGGTAAATATAGAAACAATCTAAAAACCACTTTTAATTAACAAGAAAGCATTAATTGACATTGCGCAATATTATGCCATAAATAAATCGATAAGCGAAACACAAGAGGCTGCCTACTTATCAATTAGTGCAAGACTGAATATACAATTATCAATAGCGTTCGAAGAAAAGAGAACTTGACAATTCTGTATAAAAGCACATTTACAATCCGAAAGGGAATTCTTTGTTTGTCTCATACCGAGCAGTTCCTTGTCTGAACTCGTACCAAAAATATACTGCATTAGTATATTAAGCTTTACATGTAAGACTAAGCTGTATTTTGGTAAAGTTAAAAGTGCTCTACTAATTACAAAGTACGTAAACCGCTTTCCGTAGATTTATTAAAATTCCAATATTAAAAACGTTGCCGCAGTCTTAAACTGCGAAGGTAGTTCAGTTATCCGAATGGGTGATCCTCCCTTGTACCGCCCGAATCCCGTCAACTTTATATTCGAGATTGGACGCGTTGCTTTGTAACAGTCTAATCCTGACTATAAGAGTAAATAGAGCGCTTGAGTTTCAAGTTGATTTTGTAGCGGAAACAAAGAAGCTGTTGGAAACATTAATAGCGACATTTTCGTTGCTAGGTAGCGAAAGCCTGTTTGACCTCCACTGCCGAAATACCTTATTCCGCAGTGTGGCATCGGTCACGAGCGGAGTAAGGTATCTTTACCTGAAACTTCAGATTACTTACACAAAGAAACACGCTGGTAAACGACATGAACCCTTGTGCACATCAAGGAATACTGAACCAAGCGAGCCTAGAGTAACAGGAGAACAGCGACAATCTATGGACAGCGAACGTGCCCTGTTGTTATAAAATGCGACGCTGAGCGTCTGTCAAACCGATATTAAACACCGTCGATACAAATGCATTGGATGAATTTGTTAATGCTTGTAAATGTATTCAAAGTACCCTAAAATGTTCTTTTAAATTATTATTTTGATTAATATGGATAAATTATGTTTTGAAAATTTTATTCATGTTATTATGATCGCCGGCATTACCTGTATAAATTCAAGATAAATGATATATGTGAAAAGTTCATTTCACATAAGAAGTTGAACCTACCCATTACAACAAGTTACCCTGGCTGCTAAATATAAATTAGTTATATTGAATCTGCGGACCAAAGAATACACTTTGAACCGTTATACTACTGGCGCTAGAACTCCTCCAACTTCAGAAAAATTCTAGTAGGAATGGTGAAATGATCATAGTAGTTGGCCAAGAAGGCCAAGGAAATTTCCTCATCCTGAAGTTGCAGCCAATAAACTTTTAATATCTTATAGCGATTATAGAAACAGAAACGACAAAGTATGCAACTCTGCGGTTTCTACACTTAACCTATAAATCTTCGTATGACAAGATCGTTTAATCTAATCATCTGTAAGAAAAAAAGAAAGAAACGAGCATGTTATTAAACAAAGTCATTTCTCCCAATCGAAACTTAAAAATTCAGAATGTATAAATAATAACAGTGAGTAATTTATATTACTATCGGAACGCGTGTCACATGCGAAAATAATATTGACATTGGCTTTCGATTTTTAGGCTAACTTAATATTTAAATGCGAAATGTTCAATTTATCGTACACAATTTCAATCGGATTAGTCAAAACGTCAGTCCCTTAGCATATCAGAGTTACAACCTGATGTACGTAAACTAGAATCCGATACAATATTATATGGCGCTCCAAGGAGTCACCAATGTGCCTACGCAGTAAACTAATACTTAACATGTAGCTGAAGGCTAAAGATACAGGGAGTTTTCTCGAGGAAGAGCGATGTTTCAATCATTAAAAAACCTAGTTTTTACGCTAATAATATTCAAAACCTCCTTGATAATACAAAATATCAAAGTGTAGACGTGCCAAACAAAAATTAAATGATTATTGCAAAGAAAAAGAAAAGAAATTTAGACGGTTTTCACATTTAGCTGAACACCACGTATATCTTGTATAAAATTTAAATCATATATTAAATGTACAGCAAGAACCAAAAGTCCATACCCACCCTAAGGTTCAAACTGGTTTACGCTCTGTAAGTTTATCGATATTAGCACACTCCCCTTTTAACTTAGGCGGAGTTACTAGAGTACGTAGCTGTATTACAAACACAGACTGGGCTTAGTACAAAGTAATAATTGCAATATGTTCGAAGTTTGTTTATCTGCCGAATGCACAAATTGTGGACGTTTACGCATTATGAATTATTTATTTGTATTGGAAAATATTTTTTATCGACATTTGATTTGCAAAATTAATTTCATTAGTGGTCTTATTCTGTACGGTTAGAATATTATTCTCTTACTAATATTGTAGGGGTAATAGGGGTTTTTCTTTGTAGGTTGAATGTATATTTTTCCAATTTTACAATATTACATCAGAAATTTTTAGGGGTGTTATACGGACGAATAGTAACAAAATCCTTATATCTCTGTTACTTTTGAACCCATTTTTATGAAAATTGTTGACGATATCTCTTAAATTATTTGATCATCTCTTTACCTCTTTATTGTCTTAAAAATATATATAAGTTGAGATAAAAATATAAAACCATAAATTTTAATTTTCCCCGCTATCAACTTGTGGTACTAATTTGTCAAGATGCCTTTACTTCTGCACACTTTTCTATAAAATGTAAAAGCAATGTAGCATTTAAAGATGTTTAAAAATGTGTAGCTTTAAATTTGTTAAATAAGTATTTTCTCTCATTTAGAAATATCCAAAACGAGTCAAAGCCGAAACCATAAATCATTTGAAATATTTGTTTAGGATTTACTAGTCTAGGAAAGGTTACTATGTAACAGACTTTTAAAATAAAACATTTTCTTTTATCCATGTAAAATGAAAAGCATGTTATATATTACAAGGCGACCAAAATTTGATATTTTATAGGCACACTTGAAAAATGTCGGTATTTCTGTTATTTAAGAAGTTAGACAAAACTATTTACACATTTTAAAGGTATCGTTTAAGACAAATAAGATGGAGTTTAGAGATTTTACATATCACTGTTGCTTTTTAAATATAAACCGATCTTGAATGTTAACATATTTTAATGCACCTATTTTCACTCATTTCAACAATAAATAATGTGTGGTCGGAACAGAATATATAGAACCGATGTTAGCTTCGCCCTGTATATCTAATTATTCAAAGTATTTGTTTATTAATACTGACGATAACATTCAATTCACTCGTAATTTGGGAAATATTTAAACACCTGCTTGAAACATGATTATTCGGGCTCTTATATTGTTATCAATATTTGCTTGTCATTTTAAGAACTTGAGATGCAAACCGCCCGTAATAAAATTGTCAGGTCCGAGATAATTTATGATCTTTCTCATAATAAGGTTAGTTGACGTGATCAAAAAAGTATATTCTAATTTTAGTTGTCCTAACAATTTAAATTTGTTTGCACAGATTTAACTATCGATATCTATAGTTGTAAATAACAACGCTTTTATTAATTATTCACTAAATTAATCAATACTTGACTATTTGGTCCTAAATGTCTTTTGTGGGTATATCAATCAATTTTACAGTTTAGAAAAAATACATACCACACATGTATTGTCTAACATTTTAGTACAGTTTTATTTTGTTTTATAAAACCTATAACATATGTTCATTCGACCAAATGCGGTTGGATAATGAAGTCTAAATTTTGCTCTAGCAGTTATAGGCGAAGCGAACACGACTTCAAGTGCTCGCGATGCTTCGAGCGGTCGTTGCAGTCCAAGCAATTTTTCTGGCTAAATGAGCATGGACTTTTGGTGCTTGACTGTACATAAGTGAAGGGTAAAGATTTAAATTGCAGTAGCAAAATCGAGAATTTTATCAGTAACTACACACATCTGGTTCAGGATTCAAATGAAAATTGAATTAAGTTTAACTTTCTAATAATTACCGAATGAA
The DNA here is from genome assembly GCA_024586415.1 of Phrixothrix hirtus. Lineage (NCBI taxonomy): Eukaryota > Metazoa > Arthropoda > Insecta > Coleoptera > Phengodidae > Phrixothrix > Phrixothrix hirtus. The sequence goes on along the minus strand of JAHWXV010237419.1, from coordinate 231 downwards.
ATTCAAACTTAAATATCGAACAACCTTGCATTTGGTTTAATTTATTTATTAAAAATAATAAGAACAGAAGATTATCTCAAAAAAATTGACATATACAACAAGATTACAATATTGCTAGAAGCCGTGGGAAGTTTAACGTATTCTGAAATAGACAGAAACAGAAAAACTTTTAAAATTCTTAGACAGGATTGGTTAAAATGACTTTACATAAATTTCGTAGTCATGGAAACG
>JAHWXV010237381.1:0-10426 GCA_024586415.1 Phrixothrix hirtus | reverse complement strand
ATATATATATATATATATATATATATATATATATATATATATATATATATATATAAAGTATATTCTTCGTACACCATAAAGTGTATAGAAACAGAATGCTGCTCTAAGTATATTATGGGCATATTATAGCTATTTTTATATATGCAAGATTTATGCAATTACTTCGTTTCCGGAAAACGTTACAAGTTTACCCGGCCTTCGTAGTTTGTGTTTGGCTAACAACAAATTTCAAGTCTTTGATGTTGGTAAAATGAACTTTCAAGTTTTGTCTAGCTATTAAGCCTTCCAGCCATAAATAAGAATATCTTAGTGTAAATGCGATTCTATCTTTAAAAACGTTATCATGTCAAAATAATAGGCTTGTTTTTAATGATTCCCTAAATTGTAATTGGAAAGCCTCTCTATCGTATATTGAACAATCGCAATTCTACTTGGATCTATTCAACTTGCACAGGTGTTCAATATAGAGAACATAGAGAACTAAGGAGCAACTTGTGTTTATAAAGCACACATTCTCTTTAATACTCATAATTCCAATACTGCCTTCTTTCACTTCAAAATATACAAACAATATCTTTCCTGGAAAGTAGAAATTTACCCGTCTAAAGCAATGAACGAAGGGTATTTCAGTTTTCAAATAAACATCAGCTATTTGTTATTGTAATAATTTACTTACCCTTAAACTAAACATATTCGTTCAATTTAAAAAGCAGGCATAAAAATAAATGTTCAGAGTGGACTGTAAATAACTATATTATATAAATTTGTTCTAAATTGTCTGTTTAATGTACAAGCTTTGGAGGTGTTCAAGGTTTTCAGGTTTCTTCCAAAGTAAACCAAAGCTAAATAAACAGTTCTGATAAAAACCGTTCAACTTGATCAGGTGTGCAATTTTACAGGTTTCATTGTAACATTACATAGTCAATTTTTCACAATTAGAAATTGAGTACGATGGAAAAGTAACACTAAATAAAATATTTCAATAGAAAGCTGTGTAGTGTTATTCCTCTGGCTATACTAAAATATTACCCTGTTGACGGCAAATTCTTTGTATACGTGCAGAAAGCAATGACTTGATACGCACTGCAGCCGTACGTGGTTGGAGCTCAGTGGCTGAGGTGATGAATTATTGCAAATTATTATACGACGTTGAAAATGTTCAACATGTTTTCTTGGTATTGTTATTTCAATTTGAATATATTGTTTTAGAAATAGTAATACAGTGGTACAACAAGAGGGAATTTAGGGGTTACGTCCTTTCCACAGCGTTAGAGAAAGAACTATAAATCCATAGTTGTTTATTGTTAAGCAAATGAAGAACTTTGATTTTGATGGCAAAGTAAAATGTTTGTATCACAACACTAAATTATATAATCTTAAAATTAAGCCATTCATGAATTATCTTAGTTTGCTCCATCTTACTTTTTCTTGTAATGCTCGCTTAGGACGTTCAAGATAAACTGCATAAAACGTGATGAGCAGGACAAATCGTGTCATTAACAAGTAGGTTGGTGAAAGTCGATGATTCATCACTCTAGAATGTGGAAAATCTCATTAGTAATTCCAAAAATCCCTAATGACATTTAAGTGACAGTATATCTACCGTCGTTGCCTTGTTGCCAAAAATGACAGCTTTAAGCCTGTCAAAAAGATTATTTCGTCAGAATCGTGATGTGTTTAGATAAATTCTAATAATTTTGATTGACATTGTTAACTATAGGCATTATATTGACGGCTTAACCTTTTACAGGTCGAATGATGAACGATGAACTAATGGGCAACGGTGTTCCAAGATTTAAAATCTTTTCCCATCTTCATCCTAATTGGCGTATTATAAATAAATTTGCTATAAGCACTAGCGCCGCCCACTGTGGTTTGCCTTGCTTAGGGATGAGTTCTTGTTTGGTTTAGTATGTAGAAACTTGTAAAATACTTGGGAAGATACTGAGGATTTTCGCGATGCCATCAGCAAAGGTGTTTGTGCTGTGCGTCGCCTCTACAACGATGCTGACCACTGTGAACACTTTTGTTAAATCGAAGGTAAAAGGGGCGTGACCTTTGCTTACACCCGGATGCGGCAATGTTCTCTGCACTATTAACCGACACTTTTTCTGTGTTCTGCGGAGATGTTCTTTTCTTAATCTCTGCATAGGACACGTTCGACATCGCAGTATTGGTTGTAACACGTGGCGCGTCTTTAACAACTCGCGGAAACCGCAGGCAGCCTTTATAATGGGCGGTGTGCTCTTGATCACAATTGGCGTACTTGGCAAGCGTCTTTCTGAACTCTGTCCCCGCATTTCACACGCCGCGACTTCTCGTGGCAGTTCCGATATGCGTGCCCTTGCTTTTGGCAAGATGGCATTGGTTTAAGCCTCATCTGCGCCTGGGCGTCTCGACGGTGATCTGTAGGTGAGCAGTTGGAATATGGCCTTCACTTCTGTTGCCCTCTCCCTATCGATGAAGCTAAGTGACATTAGGTACTTTTAATTCTATCGGCGCATCCTGTGTACTGATAGAACTGGGAGGTTCTATCGTATGAGGTCCTCCAGGATCTCCTAACTGGAATATCTTACAGTAGTTCTCGTAGGACTAACTTCAGGGTCAGGCTCTTGTCAAGTTGGTGGGTGTGCGCGCGCGCGCGTGTGTTTGTGTGATCATAGAATTACGTAGGTACTGAGTAATTCCATTAGGATCCTCCACGCTCGCCGGTTGGACACTAATACCCAATGTAGTGTTTTTCTCTTGGGAAGTCTTGATGTTCTTTTTTGTGAGCTCTTTCACAACGGAGGTCCAGCCTGTTTTCCGCTTGATAGCGATTGATGTGGCTGAATTTCCACCTGCACGATCTGTTCTGGGAGTTCTTCTTGCAAATATTTCACCATCGCGTTTAATGTTTCCGCCTCTCCTTCAGCTTCCCGAAGTCCTCGAAAAAGTTTGGCGTAGTTGTTGCGGTCAGCTTCGGTGCTGGGCTGTCTTCTTAGAGCTTTCAGTGGATTTGGAGGAAGTTGTGATGGGCGTAGTTTGGAGTACCTCCTCGTCGGTGGCAAGGGGCTTACTTGAGTCTCGTGCGACTTCTTCAGGTGCAGCGTCGCACTACCGTTTGAAGGTAAGGGTCACCTCCATCGTGATGTTTGCGGTCGCGTAGTTTGACCTTGCGTTTTCGATTTTGTCTTCGAACCCGCCTCTTGTTCTAGAAGCCTTTCCGCTTCGTCGAAGAAATTTTTGGTTTCAATTGCTTGATAAATCGTGAGACCGATTTAGATTATTCTTCCGAAGTCAAAAATACTAAAGGAACTTAATGTTTTTCTAAGAGAAAGGACAGTAGTATGAACAATGCAAGTGGTGTTTTGTACTGCACCCGACCCAATGCTAAAAGTAGAAGGGACCTAATGTACAACACAAGTGAACTCAAGGGAGTATAAAAAGTACGGAGTGAAGGCGAACACAACCGTACTAGTCGGATGGTTAGCGAGTACTCTTTTCCTGTCTAAATTCTCCTTTTATAAGTCCTATGTAAGGTCTGGAAATCCAACTTCAAATATTATACACCAAACTAGACTTTTGTCGAAAAATTTTACCTTTGGTTTAAATCGTACATAATGTAATATCTTCAACATTATCTGTATAAAACCCAATAAATTATATAGAGTAAAATAATTTTGATCATTCAATACGACAACTTTATTTTTCCCAAAGGGCCGAAGTTTAAGAGCTTAGCGGCAAATTTACGACATGTTTGCCTTTTTCTATAATTTAGGTTATGTCCGAGTAATATTAGGCTTGCTTTCGTGGATGACACGTGAAATCGGCTACCCAATTTTCGATTTGTCTATTCATTTTTTTTGTTTACAGTTTCTATCATTCTTTGAGCCATTACAACCATTAGAACTCGAGGTTAACGTCTTTAAAAAACGATAATGAGGGGTATCTCTTTTTCACAATGTCTTATTGCTCGGATACGAGGCATATTCCAAAAGTAAGGTATAATATTTTATTAAAATAAATTAACCGTTCTAAAGTACACGGTCTAAGCTATTTTCCTCTCTAGGTCTCATTCTTTTCTAAACACTTTTCACAACGGGCAACAAGGAAAAAAATCCGTCCCGAACAAATTCTTCACTTAATGATTTGACAAAGTACACTACTACATTTTCAACTTCATCATCTTTTGAGAAGTGCGAGCCTTCAATTGAACACTACCGTGAGATATTATTTTTCGTTAAATTGACTTTTTTTCATAAATTTCAACAATATCTTCAGGAATGTTCATAGAAAATAGATTTTGGATGACATAAAGCAATTCTACTTTTGTATAGCAAAAAATAGGAGGTTTCGTTTTGAACTGGTTCAACACTGATCTAATATTTGAAAACAGATGGAACGCAACAGCCATGCTCAATCACGTACTATACCAAAGATAATATCAGCGAAGGAAAAATTATTGTATCTCACTTTTGGACATGTCTCGTACATTGTCTCAACATTTGGACAACGTAATTATAAATAGCTTTTCATGATTCTAACATGTACTTGCATAAACTGACAATTTAGCGTATATCCGTCAAAAATACGAGGTATGATAATTAAATAAGGAGAATGATCAAGTTGCTTTGAATTGAGTAATTGCCTAGCAACTGTAGCTGTTCAATTGTTAGCAGTTACAATTTACAATCATTAGCTTTGTTTTTACCGTATAATTCCGAACCCTTTAGGGTTAAAGAGTTTGCTTAGTATCCAAAATACGTTCAAACGTAGCAGAATTCGGAATTAAAAGTTCATATTCTGTGTTCCGACGAAACGTGGAATTTGTTCGTGTTAATTCTAGAACCATTCAATCAATTCTTTGTAAAGTTCTCAAAAATATAAAGGATCCAATAATAATATCTTTAAAAATTTTACTTAAATAAGCTAACTCGTATCTCAGGATGTAAGTTCTAAGAATAATTGCTTAGTAAGCCTTCACTAGAGGACACCAGACCAATTATAATTAATTTGTCAGATCTTGAATATAATAAAAGGATGAAATTTGATAGTAAAGACTTACTTCGCAATTGTAGTTGCCTTGCACAAGATACAAAAATGATAACTTATATAACATAACAACATAATGTATTAAATAACAATTTAAATAATAATTGATCAAAATTTCAAAGTTTACAATTGATATTTCTTATACGTAGTTTACAAACAGCCTCTTTTAAATAACACAATGATTTAGAAAATAGTCAAGCTATTATTAAGTATATTTACGAAACTGGTACATTTGTTGTGCGAACTTGATCCAAATTCAGAATAACGAAATGCTGCCTTGATTGTAAATTAATTGAGGAAGCTAACTTCTGTAAAATAGCAATGTTTGTTCGAACAAACCTATAAAAAGAGAAAAGGAAAGCAGTAATCGTTCTAATTTGTTAAATAATGTCAATTACAAGATGGTACAACGATTATTTACAGATAAACTATGTAATTCTTAATTGTTACTTGATTAAAATTTATACAATAATAACTGATATGTAAAATTCATAATATTAAATTGAAAACCCAATAACAAAATTTAATGATTGTCGTTTATTTAATTTGTAAGCTAAAATATTGATTTTATCCGAAATATTTAAAACCCTTAAATTTTGAAACAACCAACCCTAAATTTTGAACTCAAAATTAAAAGTCATTATAAAAAGCGGGGCCCCTTACATCCATTTTGAGTGATCACCTGCCATAAATCTAAACTTTCTGAAATTCAATTGTAAATCGTTTCAGGAGTTAATTAATTAGTTATCAGGAATTGGCATTGCCTTCCGTCGAGGGACGAGTCACAACAAAAACTATGCATATCTTATGCTCTCTTTTATGACGTAACAAAAAAGTTTCAATTGTGCCAAATCTAAAATGACCACTAATCGTAGGTCGTAAATAACATGAACTATAAATTATCCCTTTAAAGATGTTTTCTTTAAACTGATTTATGATTCCAATCGATAGAAAATTCAATAATTAACACTTTACATCCACCCGTTTTGGCTTCCTGAAACTTTTATAAAATTTAATAGAAAATCAGGTTGGCTTGACAATAAAATGCATCTGAAATTAATTAATAAAAATTCTTGATTTAATACAAATCAAGCACATACTGAAAATTTTGAAGGATTTAAACTAAAAATAATGAAATATAACGAATTAGAATTTTAAACATGCATTTTATTGTGAAGCTTAGTTAAGAAAAAAGAAATTAAGCATGATTACCCATACGTTCGAAAGAAGACTTCGGTTTTCCTGAAATTATACGAAATTCAAACTTCGGAATAAGAATTTAATCGAATCTACCTGTATTAATCAATCGATATGAAATTAAATATAAAGAATTAGTATTTAAATAAGGATTACTAATTAGTTAATATGTTCTGTAGAATTTAAAATAGAAGATAAATCGAATATTACACTATGTTCCAATAATCTTGAGTAAAAATCGAAAACACAACATCTACATTTCATAACCTTAGAGTAATAACTTGAAAGAGTGATAAAAGTGTTAGAGTAATATTGAAATGCATAAATATTTACTGAAATAATTAAATATGAATTGTTTCTTTTAATTTTCTATATTTTGTAATAAAAAACGTTACGAAAGCGTTACATCTTGTTAAGAGGACAAGTATTTTAAAATCCGATTTTGCGCAGTACGGAATGTATCATAACTCCACCTATATACAACCACTGTAGGTTGATAATTATAAATACGTTCGAGAATAAATTTAAATTTGTAAAAATAATGAGTGAAGTTGTTACTTCTAAATTTTTAGTTGCCGCGTAGCGTACATGAAATTGAGAGGTTAGATATTAAACTTACGAATCTATGTATATGAATTGGGCGAGATCAAATTTCATTTGCCTAACAAGTACTAATAATCTCTGTATTGCTAACAAAGTAACCAGTAAATTCTACTCAATTTGCCGTATGTGTCTTCAAAAACTACAAGAGCAGGGCAAGTAGTAAAACCTTTCTATATTTCTACAAGTACAACGGTTGAAATTGATTAGGTTCAATGAAAAACAACGTAAACTCAAGCGCACAGAATGATGTCATTGTGGTAGTTTACCGTTTTCATGCATTTAATTTTCACTGTTGATATGTCCATGATTAAAAACTTGCGGCACCTATCGAGATTTTATATAACGAAGAATTCCGTTCCCACCAATATTCGTTCCAACACGTTTCACAATGGATATGCGCTTTCAATTAGTTCTAGATAAGTGGTTTTAAGTGGAATGGCATATTTACTGCTGGTGAAAAAGAAATTGAGGAGGATGAAAAGCTAGGATGCTCAATGCCTCTCATAAGTAATGAAAATGTAGAGGAGGTTCCGGAAATTGTTAGAAAAGACAGACGTTTGAGCATAAGAATGATTGTTGAGACATCAAATGTCAGTAGGGATATTAGCCGACAAATTTTGCATTATAATTTAAATATGTCAAAAGCTTATACTAAAATTGTTCCCTAAAAGTCTTATAATTGATTAGGAGTCCTGAGTTTCAAATTGTGCTGATATCTTGGATAACAAATTAAGATAAAAAAGGATTTGCCTAAACATTTTATATGAAAAATGTTTAAAAATTAAACTCGCAAGATGTTAAACAGTAAATTACGCTAGTGACCGAGGGAGCTGTGCTTTGTACAGCAGAAGAAAGTTTACGACCGGTTTCGCTTTAGCTTTAATTAAAGCTCATCAGGTAAGTGTAACCCTTCGATGTCCAAAGCACAATTTCGCCACTCTTTCATACAAATACCGTGTAAATTTCATTAATGATTTATTGTGTAAATGCCATCTATTTGTTTAATTGTAAAGTTGTTAGAAAAATTATTATAAAGCAGAAGAAAACTAACAAGTCGCAGTAAAAATCAAAACTACTTTTTAAGTGTTGAATTAGCATTAAATGTATTTTTGGTAAAAAACGAATAATACAAAAGAGTCTCCCAACAAATTATATTAATTTGATGTCATTTGTGATGTAGTGTATAGCGAACGTTATCGTAAAAAACTAATGCATGTTAAATATATCAGTTGGTAACATCTTCAGGCTTATAATTAATATTAATGCGTTATTTCCAGTATGTTTTTTAAGATGGTTAGTTTTAATTAGTTTTTTAAAATTTCTAACATCATTTAGTAAACATTTGTTTCTTTGTTTAATTTATAATATGTGTGGCTGAATTCTTTGATGATACATAAAAAGTTAAAAAAAACAGTAAAATAATTAAATGCGGACAAATACAATTAAAAGATGTGTTACTTTTAAAGTTTGAATAAATAATTAAGAAACTCAAGTGGTAAGCAGAGACTAAAACCAAATTTTTTCATTTCGGTTAGAAGCTCGTTTTGCTGGGACTAAAACAAAAAACTTTTACACCGCTTTCACTTCAGTTGCTACTAAATTTTCAGTTAATTTCGATTTACAGTTTAAGTTTATTAGTAAGTATATATATTTAAATAAATCAATAATTAATATTATTTTTAGATGCCGGAAACTTTGCTGCAACCGGGATATAGCGTAATGGCTGAGTCCGAACCGGACCTTAGTACCTTTGAGAACAAATCTGGCCTAGCAGAAGACATGAAATTTTTGGCATCCATGCCAGAACTCTGTGATGTCACTTTTCTTGTGGGTGAAACCAGAGAACCTGTCTGTGCAGTAAAAGCCGTACTTGCCGCAAGATCCCGGGTTTTTCATAAGATGTTATATCAGGTATTTCAACCCAAAACATAAACTTTCATATTTATTTGTAACGATAATTTGTAAAGATATTTAATTCAGTTTTTTTTTCATAACGGCTCACAAAGCAATTTGATATCATTTTCCATGTTGCCATTTTGATTTTGTACAGTAAACTTTGTAGTATAGGTACGTATACAAAGAATTAGTAAGGACACACGAAACTCAAATATTTTGATCTTGTATTCAAAGAAAATGATGACTTATGACCATATGTGCTAATAGGTTGTGCAGGTGTAAGTGTTGGATTTAAATTTCTCACCGGTTATCCGCGTGCCACTTTCTTGCATAAATAGTTGCTTTCAGTCATCGTGCACATACTCTGTATGTACATACTCGGTCTGTACTAGAAATGTTCCGTTTGGTACCCGTTTATTTTATTTCAGTTATAATTGTACTGGTTGTCAGTATCCGATTACAAACATAACGAAGAATACCTAATATAAATAAGAATACTTCAAAGCAACTTGTTTTAAAGCTTAAACCCGCGCTGAATGTAATCCAGAACAACGTAGGCGCAGTAAGCTGCTATAAAATGGAACGCAACCCAACACATATAAAACAGTCCTAAAGGATAATCTTAACGATTATGAAATCTGCAGAATTTTATTAAAATTAAAAAAATCTTTAATTTTCAAGAAAATTGTGAAAAACTAAGAATTCTAAAAATATCTAAGAATGACAAAAATAAAGTGGTATTTCCAATTCTTCGATTTTAACCAAAATCATGATATTGCATACAAATGTAATGATGATCTTAAACATACATTTCCATTTAGCTAGGACTTTTAGTTTCATATATGAAACTCTGAATAAAATAACTATAGTTATTTTATTCAGAGTTAACGGTGGAGGTACTTCCGGTTACTCGGTTTATGGAAATTATTTTGAGAAACCGTCTAGATTATATGAAAGGACATTAACTGGCTAATAAGTATAATCAGTGTAAAAAATCGTTAGAGTTGATTTCGATAAAATCGCGAAAAGCCAAAAAATGACAAGAGTAAATAGCACTTTCGGTTATTCAATACCTATGGGGATGCCTACAACGTAAATACACGCACACACGCACACGCACCTCAGTTTTTATGCAGGTTACCGAAAAAATATGTTAACGTAGCGTTAAACCTTCATTATCAGGGACATAAACGCGTAATTTCTAAGAAATTAAGTAATTTTTTATTGCTTATACTCTCTTTACGACTTTTTCTTAACTGATCCACACATTTTTATTTAAAATCCATCCTACTGAAAAATTACTTCAAAAGAGTATACCATTTCATACACTTGAATGCTTTCTTTCACTTAGTCTATTTGAAATACTCGTATATACTTCCTTGAACAATTTTTGATCTCTTACCCACTCTATCCAATCGCTTTCAAATAATACCCCCAAAAGCCTTTCGATACGAGATAGCATCCCCTAGATTATAGCCCTTAAATTTGAGAGAAATAAATTATGTACAGAAAGTTTTAATTTAAGCTACTAAATGATAATTTTTTTAAATCACATCTATATATACCATGTAGTCCAAGCAATTTGTAAGAAATAAGAAAATAAATATTTATGGAAACTTTCACAGTTATTATTCATAATTAAAACAATTTTTTGGTAAACTGTGTAACTTTAATAAAAATTAAACGTTTCGAAAGC
>JAHWXV010237377.1:0-13779 GCA_024586415.1 Phrixothrix hirtus | reverse complement strand
TGTTCTATGGGTCGCACTAGGCGCGGTCATATTGTAGACGTTATGTGTAATAAATGTTAATTACTAAAGTAATCTTATTAATAACGAACCCGCATAACACACGTAAGTTTAATAAATCAAATTAGTACAGATATTGTAAAATCGTTTGCAATTTTGACTATTTTTATAATGATAATTATTTGAAGACACCCTGTATATTACGTCATTCACGAATAATATTTTACTGAGTAGTTGTCTTTTATAAAATTAAACATTCTATAAATATTTTAAAAACATTTTTTTTTATTTTATGCCCTTAAGAAGAGGTAGCAACATTTTAATTATATTGCATTTAATTAATTTTAAAAAAATGTGCAGTTTTAAACGTATATCACGCAAAACCCCTGGAATATAACACTTCAAGTCAAGGGCGTTCGCGCTTATATATTGCAACACTCTGAACAGTTGATTTGCCTTTAATTTAAAACAAACTTCAATATTCCGTCCTTGTTTTTCTACATGCAATTTGGCATCCCCTTCTTGAGCAATAATTTGTCTTCCTCGGTGATTTGAAATAAAAATTGAGGAAACAAAGTTCCGTTAGCTCCAAGGAAAGGTGATAAATAGGTTTTGCGACGGAAAAACAAAATTAAAATGTAAATTAGACAGCCGGTCAATTATCGTTATTTATTGCCAATAAGTGCTTGATTCAACCACTCCGTAGTGGAAGATCAATGGACTGAGTACTACACCGACAAAAGGTTGTTTTCTATAATAGAACCTTCAATCACCCTACCCGTGTCTAAGAAATCCAGGTTAAGGGAACTGTTTCCGTTATCCGGCATACCTAATGTGACACTGGTTCATTAACCATGTAAGCCGTTTGAATTTATTCTGCCTTCTTAACGACCCCTCTGAATTGAAAATCGACCTAATGAAAGTTGAATGGAACGTTAGTTAACGTCCTCCAACTATGTACCATCCTAAACTACGAAATCTGCAAGTTTGATAGTATATTTACTTTGACAAATTCAAGTGCATAAGGGTGCTATAAATTATTTTAATGTTTGTGTATATTATGAGTAAGTCATTTCAATGATCTGAATTGTCAATATTTACATCGTTGTATCAACGATCAAAGCAATCTTGATTTTGTTAATTTAATTTGTTTTAAATTATACTTTACGTATATTTTCTCTATTAGCTTTATTACATCATACCGCTTTTATTCCATATACTATTTTATTTGTAAATTACATTTATTTGTAGTTACCAGGTATGTCATTTTGCAATCTTAAAAATTCAATGACTAATTACACAGATAGTGGCATAGTTGAATGAGTTTTATAGCTTTAAGAACTGCGATATACAGAGTAATTTTGAACTCTGGCCTCCATCCTAAAGTTTCACACAGTTATCTATTAAATCAACATCAGGTGGAGTGGCGCTCTTTAGATTTTTAACTATCGTCATTGGTCCTTGAAAACTTACTTAAAAACCTTCTAGTTAACCAGATGTACTACTTAGTAAGCTCTAAGTTATTAGTAATATCACTCTTTGAAAGTGCGTAGCGCTTTTACATCCGTACGGGTCTGTATATCCTTTACCATCAAGCGTACTTAAAAACATAAATACGATTTTGTTTTTGTTGGCAAAATATCATGTTACCTTTGCTATTAAAGTACTATTTCGAGTCAAAATTTCCGGCTGTTTTAATAAAAAGTAGTCGAACGTATTTCTTTAAATTGCCTAAGTCTGCTTGTATGTAGTAAAACACTATTGCTTGTTAATTATAATTATTTACGCACTAATTATTAAAAATTTATTTGATAATTATCTTAAGTTGACACAATTTTATTTACATTAATTTGTATGAGCATACAAATTACGCAATATTTTATGAAATCTATTAACAACCATTTAGATGTTTAACTATTTTCACAAATTTTCAATTATACACAATATAAGTGGAGTGCAAATATTAATAATATGAAGATATTTATCAAAAAAATTGTACGTTGTGCTAAAGCAGCTTTGCAAAAGTGAAAATTATTTAAAAAATGTGTCCGTATTCAATAATACAATTGTATACATATTAAAAATGGTACCTATTAAGTAAAAACCGTGTTTTTATTTTAAATATTTTAAAAATTGCACGATTAATACACCTAGAAATTTTAAAGAAGAAAATAAAATTCTTTATTTTAAGAATAATTAATTTACACATTTTAGGGTAATTAAATAACATATGAGAACATTCATTGATGGTACTGACGCATACTGAAATCGTATGCGTCATACCGAAGCCGTTCGTTCGTATTCAATCACTGGTTAAAGATGTACAATTTACCAGCCATTTTTTATTGAATACAGTATACCAAATTAAAAGGCAGGGGCGGGCTGAAAACTAATTGCAAATATTTCGAAAACTATGCAATTTAGACACATAATTTGTAAGCGTTTTTTTATCGCGCATTTTAAAATGTGCCTGCTGTTAAAGTAATGTTCCTTGTATCAAAGACATCCTGTAAATTATGTATCGTCAATGCTTAGTTAAACTTGCTTTCAATTCCGAAATACAGATCCGTAATATGCTAAAATTAAACGGATAAGTTCATGAACATTTTCTTATTACATGGACTTTAAATGGCAGGATACCTCTTATATTTGAGACTCCCTGTATACATCTACCCTAATGTGAAGTGAATGCTCTATTGCGTTATTATGTGCAACAATATAGAAATTCCCACTGACCAGCTATTCCTGTAGTAGTATTGGTTTTCCAGAATTAGACACACTTCCACACAAATTACGCACGTACACAACGGACACTGAAGCAACCTGTATGTACCTGGCAAATCAGTAACGCTTTCTTAATAATACCCGAGTTCGATTTAAATGAAATATTAGGATCCACTTACTTGAGTAACGTGAAGCTGAGATTTCTTGTTAGCATGAGGAAAAACAATTCCAACACAGAACTAGGCCTGCTTAATAAGCTATAATTAATAATTAATTTAAAGGACCTCCAGATTACCGGTTTCAACACAAGTGCGTTTGACGCATTTTTAAACAAACAATTTACATATTTTCTCCAGTAAAGAGGTTTGTACATATAAGTCCTTATTAGAAAATTAATCTTTTATTATTGAAAGTAAAACATAAATAGAGAAATAAATATTTCGCCACGTAAACACGTAAAACGAGAATAGTGTTTAATACAGTATTGCACCCACAACTTCCCTCAGATATCATTACAGTTACGTCGATGAAAGAACGATCGGACTCGCAATTGTCGTACATTGTTTAAAACAGTTTAATTACAGCTCAGCATTCAGAACACCACCAAGACGTCATTACGGGGAAAGTAAACATCCAAACCATTCCTGTCTGTCCTTAGCTAGACCAAACTTCTTTTCTCTTCTGTAACGAGTCCATATGAAGCAATTTGCAAAATGAGAACAAAAATTAAGCATAATCCTGACCAGCTACATCGCCCTGTCCTAATAAACATACGAAGCGTTCATTTAAAGATAACAAGATTATATTGAGTTATGTAGATAGTAGTTTTGGATGTTCCCAGAAAAATTAACAAAAGTGAAATTCACATTAAAAAGTGAATATAGCAAATAAATTCGTTTTTTGAAAGCAGTTTTAACATTTCTAGCGGTAAAATAAAAAATGAGCAATTTTTGTAAACGGAATTGAAATCAGCATGAAACATCCGACCTCGAAATCGTGTCCAATTTCGTTTATTTCCATTAATAACAAAGTCATCCATTTAATACCATCGAAAATTAACTACACTGTACATTTATAAACTGCTGTAAAATGTAGATGACATATTGGATGCTTTATTGATAACACAATTGTAAGACGTAAAACCCTTTTTAAAAATTTTACGTATTATAAATCTTGATAGGCAATTTACAAAGCAATTGTTTAACAAAATTATTATTACCATACAGAGGTTCCCGTCAGTACAGTAATTTAAAATGTTAATCGAAGATAAAAGAAATATTCTCGCTTTATTAAATATTTCGATGCTGCTAATTATGATTCTAATGAATTCGTTTAAAATCAATTGATTGATAATTAATATTTGCCTTTTCCAAAATTCGCTGTTAAGATCGGAATATTTATAAACGTCAACACACCGAATCTAAAAAAAATAGCCAAGTTACATAATTATTTAACACCGTATTTTTATAGCAATTGACTTGTATAAAAAATTTATCTTACAACTGAAAAGTCATCACGTATTTTCTTATTTTGCTAGGACAGCCTATTAAAGTATTATGTGCTAATTCTTCAATTACATAAAATATACAATAATGCTAACAACCTCATTACTAAAACAAAATATACCAGTTGTATTTGAGAGAATCCTGCAAATTCTTCGCGTAAATTAGAACCGCGATGTTTTAAGAAGAAGGAAGGATCCGTAAATGGTCATTCGTGATGACATAGACATGATGTATTATCCTGGTGTAACAAGAATTTGTTTTCGTCCACATTTTCCTTTGATGGATAGAAATAAAGTATATGACACATAATCTCAGAAGAATACAGATAGACTTTATTTTATACGTTGAAACTCTCGTGAGAAAAAAGTCTCAATGGGCAATATGTCTGAAAAAGCTCTCTGTCAGTGTAGGATCTCCAATTTTCTATATTTGACCCGAGGGTGTTGTTACAATTTTTATTAGTAGACTGGGTCAAGTATGAATTATTCAATTTCATACCGTTCTTCGATTTATTAATTTCGATAGCTGTATTGTTAAATAGAAAATCCATTATTAAAGTATAACAGCTGAGTAATTAAAAATAAACTTATCAATTCATAAAATTAAATTTTATACAAATTTTGCTACTTAAAGAGAATTATTCGCCATTTGTGAAACAAAATCAAGTATCTTGGACAATTTGCAGATGACGCACAAGAAGGCTAATTAACCCCAGTGTAATAACCATTTAAAGCAAAGAGAAATCTAGCGAGAATTATAATGAGCATTTAACAGAAACTGGTAGTTGAATAAGCGAAATGATCTTTCATAGTTGAACGGCTTCTATAAACAAAATTTTAAGATCCCGCCTTGATAATATACACCGAGAAAATTAATTAAGGGAATTTGAAAGTTTTATAACAAGAAAATAAAAATGTAGAAAATTTTCTAAAGTTTCGCCGGCGTTTTTGTTGAGCATTTAAGGGTGTAATCATGCAAGGGCAACTGGTGCAATTTGTGTAAAGCATAATTACCCTGAGTGCCTACACAAATAGAATTCAGTCGTTCTTATCACGTAAAACATCCCTTAAAGTTCACTAAAACAGAATGCTAAATTCGAAGTAAATCTACAATGTATTAAGATTCATTTAAGATATTAAAAGAACAAGTTATTGGACAACATTAAGTAATTAAAAAAGAGGATATTTTACCTACTTTAAATTATTTGAATATACAGGGTGTTTCAGATAATATAACATTCCTTTTAAGGGTGTAAGTAAATTTTACAAACACCCCAATAAACGTAAAATTAGAAACAATACGAATACAAAAACGCCCTTTCTTTCTAATTATGTAAAACGAGCCGCCTATGGTTGCATTCAGACTAAAACTGTTAAATCATTCATAAAATTATAACTGACCTACCTAACAGTATCAATTTACATTACCGTACACTTTTACAGCTGTAGCAGGCACATTGCGATTTGTTTACTGCAATAAATAACAGGATAAGAGAGGATTGCCCTTTCACACAATTGAAAGAATTTAGAAATAATGTATAGAATTTTTTTAACAATTTTGAAGAAGTTATTTATTAATAACTCAATAGTAAAAATAGAGTTTAGTAATGCATCGTATTAAGAAAGTGCATTTAAATGTAAAGACAGCTTAAGCAATTATTTATTGACATTTTTTAATTTTACACCTAAAAATCGATTTTCATTTCTGAAAGAAAAGTACTTTAAACACTTTTAATACAATGGCTGAATACAAATTAATTTGAAGCTGTCCTTATTTAAATTATTATTGACTAGACGCTGTTTTTTAGGCAAGCAAAACGTGTTGTAGGTTAATTGCCTGTTGAGAAAAATTTTTTTTGTTATTTTATCATAAAATACGTTAATTGAGATGAAATTACAAAACTTACCGTTAAAATATCTTCATAAAAAATGTTCAATTAAATTACTATTGTTTTGAATACATAACTAAGCACGATTTTGATGGATTTTGTATTTTATTAACATAAAAGCACCAATCAGTTAAACACGGTGTAGATAAACACAATTTTCGATTTAGTTGTTATTATCAAAACACTGATTAGTCAATGAAAGGCATCTAGTAAGTGACGGAATGTGCATAATTTCGTTTATCAAGATATCTGTCACTAACATTTAAAAAGGTATATCATTTTACAGTCTTGTTTCTATGCATCTGTTTCAAAAGTTAAAATAAACACGTTCAATTCTGCTCTACTACAGAAATGTTTATTTAGTAAAAAAAACTTACTCGATGATATTTGTCATATTTGAAAGCATGTGCAGTCGACTCGTCATTATTAAAAAAAAAGAAATTTTTAGTATTCGTATTGCTTTTAATTTTACGGGGGTGTCTATAGGGTCTGCTTTCATCTCTTAAAAGGACTATCATATTATCTGAAACATACTGTATATTTATTGCATTGTTAGAAAATGTTCTATGATTTCATCTATCCTTTCTGCTACATTCGAAAGTTATTCATAGAATTGTATATACTGTTATCTCTGACCATTGTCGTGCTTATTGGGATGTCTATAGGGTCTGCTTTCATCCCTTAAAAGGACTATCATACACCCTGTATATTTATTGCATTGTTAGAAAATGTTCTATGATTTCATATCTTAATAGCACTGACGATGCAGACGATGTTCAACGGTTCTTTTTGTTAAAATATTTCAGTATAGGAAATAAAATTGCGCTAAATAATATTTATTAAAATTAATGTCTATATAATTGCATTATTTGTTAAAATATCTTCGGTAGACCTTTAAGCAGCAAAGATTTTCTTTTTCCAAACATTTTCATCCCTTTATCTTGTTTAATGTTTTTGTTTTTATTGTTAATTGATTGAACATCTTTCGTTGTTTGAAGACAAAGATAGATATTTGTTTCAAAACAATGCGTTGTTTTAAGTTTTTCAGTTTAAGACATTTCTTGTTCAATTATTGATTTAATTTAAAGCGTTGAACAAAGTTTTAAATTTTTAATTTTTGCAAAGACACTTTATCTCTACTAATTATTAATTACTTTTTATTTTAGGAGCATTTAGCTGTCTAATTAGAGTTTGATTACAATTTGTAACATTTGAATGGATACACGGATTTATTAATTAGAAATTTATATTTTTGCGTGATTGCCTTTTTTTTATATCAACACACGCTCAAAAATCTTGGTAATAAATCGTGAAATTTTTTTTGTATTAAACCACAGTTCTGTGCAGGAAGTAACGAATAAAAATCAAACCTGGAAACATTAGTTTTAAATAAGGGATAAGTACAAAATTTTAGAAGAGAAAGAAGTTTTTTAATACTAACCACAGAAAGATTGCTAACAATGAATTTTGCTACTATACCACTAGATAATAAATCACATTTTCATGGAAATAATATTGAAACGGTCATTTTCTACATCATGTACTTTTTCGTTTTAATACATTTTACAGCCTATTTTATTTAATTTTGGCGTAATTTTAAATGTATTCTATACATTTATCGCCCTCTTTGGATGTTAAATTCAATTACATTTAATTTTTAAATGATAAAGGTTAATGGTTATTATTTCTTGCGAAATATTCTATTCGTATAACAAAGATTTTAATTTAATTTGGGTTATTTATTTAGACATATTTGTATCACTGCTTCTGTTTAGTGTTAAACTGAGATGCCTTCTTCAATGGCGTTTAAGTTTCAAGGAGTGATTAATTATAAATTTAATTATTTTCTTCAAACAAATGTCGCCACTTTTGTTGGAATTTTTAAATTTACTATTTTGCACAACTCGTTTTCTGTACTGTTATCAAAATCCCAGACAGCTTGTCTCCGAACGCGGTTGTTTCGACAACTTTGTAAAACTTCGTACTCATTTTCGGTTACAACGCTCTGTTTTTAGTTTAAAACCGTGTTAAATATGTTAAGTGTAAATAATAATTCAACATGTAGTACCTAATTTAGCGATTCCTATAGTTTTTTCCTACTACTGGACCGTCCAATATGGTTTCTTTGCTCATATAATCAATTGGATACTTCTTCATCGTTACCACGTGGTATGTTAGTTGACAATGCCGTTGACCCGGACGTAGCTTAATCATTTCAAGCATAATTTTTAAATTCATAAACTGATTTAAATATTATCATTGGTTGTGATACGAATTTATAAAATGTAAAATTTACTTCAAATAAACTATTTACAAAATTTAGTTTGAATCATTTTATGATATTTGTCTTTTAATTAAGGCACGCATTATAAATAGATTCCTATAATCTATAACTACATGATTATTGCAAACTATGTTTTATAATTTACCTAAATCTAGCTTAAAAATTTACACCAGTTAACGTAACTTAACGCCTCTTTTCGAATACTTACTTAGCAAGTATAAAAGTTAATACACTCAATTTATTGTAATGATACAATAAATATGAAACAAAAAATTATGTGTTCAACTTTTATCAAGTTCGTGAATGCTTTTCCTTGTCTAAAAACGCATATATTTGTTAGTCAGATCCATTATCTCTAAAAAATATATAATTTGACATTAATTATTTTGCGGTATTTTCTGAAGAACATCGATTCAATTGCAAACCGTTATTTTGTACAACAGAAACTTTTGATGAAGTGTCGACTCATTAACATATTTTAGCCATCAATATTTGGAGGGATAAGGAACTTGTACGTTTTGAGACTGTCAAATATTTTTACTTTAACTACAATTTTACCTTTATAACATTAGGTATCGGACATTTTGCGGTTATGATACTATAGTAACCTGTACCAATTGTTTTATAACAACAGATTATATATTTTTTGTTTGTAAATAAATTGTCTGCGTTTGACTATCGTTTATTTTACATTTGGATGGTCCCATGAATTACGTATGTTGCGTTATCGGTTTTCAGGTTTCCCTCGCGTCGATACTTCTTCAGCATTCTAGCATACAGTAAGTCTGTACCTATCCGCCAACGAGTAATTACGTCCATCTTGAAGTATGTTTTATTATTTAATGGACGTATTTTGCAGATTTAATAGATTTATTTTTCTTAATTTGGTATCTTTATAAATACTATGAGAACTATTTATTTTGTTGCTATATTTAATTTAACTTTTTATAACATTTTACTTCCTTCTCAAGTTATGATTCTTGTAATGTTAACAATGTTTATTTACTAATTCTCATAATATTTTAAACCTCGAAGCTGCGATGAACAATGGCAACATTTTCATTTTTTATGCATAACAGAAAAGTAATATTTCGGTACCTTTTTAATTATTAACAGCTTCTTTGTTGTGAACATATACCATGAATGTTTTATTATTTTATTTTTCTCCATTTAAACCCTATTGTGAATTACGTTTTTATGTTATCTGAAGTTGCTTTATCACCGTTTTGGTTTGTTTTAAGTTTTTTATATTAAACATTAAATTAAACACTCAAATAGGTGGTAATTAGCAATTAATTCTTTTTCATCTTCCTACTTTTCCTCATATTGCATCTGTTATTTAATAATTTTACATTTCAACACTTGAATAGCATCGTCTATATTATTTTCCTCCTTAGTTGATTAATTTTAGCATATTTCTTCCGTTGTAGGCCTTTTAAAAAATTTTTTCGGTATTTCATATTTTCTCAAGAGAGTGTTTTGTAAATTTGTGTTATTTTGTACATAAACATAATACGATTTCTTAGTTTAACAGTTGTTAAGTTTATGTACAATTATAATATTTACTTATATAGATTACAAATATTTCTGCTATAAAACTTATCCAGTTATAATTATTTGGCAATTTTAAATTCCCTTGTACTTTTTAATTGTTTCTATTTTGTTGACTTTGTGAAGGTATCACCGGAATAACAAGCATTTCAATAATAGCGGATACTTCTTTGTATCTATAACAAAAATACGTAGTTTTCGAAATATTTAAAACTCAAGTCTTCAGTCTGCTCCTGTTTTTGTTTTGACGACTGCATATAACAAAAATGAATGGCCAAAGGAAATTCACTAGCTACTGTTTGATGTATACAATTTCACTACACTGTGAATGGTTCCACGCTGATTATCAAATATTTGCAAAGTACGAATGCATTAATTATTTTTTAAAAAATCTTTGATTTTCTTCCCAAACATTTGTCCTGCTCCTTCAATTAAGTTTCTTTATAATAAAAACCAATTGCTTTTTAATACTATTTTCAGTGCGCCGGTTTTATTGAAAGGAGCATATTGAAAAACGTTTTAAACCGCTTTGCCACGATGTTAAATTTTACACAATGTTTGTGCTAATTTAATAAAATTGCATGCGGCGTTCTCAAACGGAAGTTGTTTGTTTGACAAAATATCTACATATCAGTATTAGAAATCGCTTGCGTTATCTATAACTTTAATTTTCTAAAAATAGTTTAAAATATATATAGCTACTAAATCAAAATTTTTCTCAACTTCAGATGTTTAACAACTTAAATAAATTTATTACTATAACTACAACGTAAAAAATGTTTAAAGCAAACTTTTAGTAGTAAACCTTTTCTGATAATCAATTCATAAATAATTTATATATGAACAGTAAGCATTAAATTTATGAAAAAAATTAAATTTAAGAGATTACAAAGAATACACCAGGTTTTACTGAAAGAATTGACGAGCAATGCATTAAGAAAGTAAAGAACGTTGTTTTATGACAAGTGACAGCATCCCCCACCACCACCACCGACGGCACTGACATTGACATACTTTCGATTCAGTTTAGCGGCAGCTACGATCTGCTACGGTTGATTACTGCTTAGCTGTACGACGTTAAAATGTGTAACAAAATTAACGATTCCGTCAAGTGAGAAATTAGCAGTGTTATTTGCTTTTTAAACACGCAAAAAGTCCGACCCATCGAAATTTTTTGACAGATAACTGAGGTTTACGGTAATGTGGTTAAACGAAGCGTCAGTTCGAAAATGGCGCAACATGTTTAATGGCGAACGGACGAATGTTCACGATGAAGAACGCTCGGGCCGGCTCTCAGTTGTGACTTATGGACTCAAAGCAAGGATTGAAACAAAAATTCAAGAAGATCGACGTTCCACAATTAGTGTACTGCACTCACTCTTTCGCAAAATTTCAAGAACTGTGTTGTTAGGAAAGATCTGGGTTATAACGACGTGTGTGCCGGAGCATTCATCGAATTTTTTCAGACAACCACAAAACCAAACGAATGGCAGCGGCATTTACCTTTCTCTGAAAATCCGCCATACAGCCCGGACTTAGCCCCAAGTGATTATCACTTATTCCTCAAATTGAAAAACTTCTTGGATAGAAACCGGTACATAAGTGATGATGCACTTAAAGAAGCCGTTAATCAGTGGTTCAATAACTTGGCGGCAATTTAGTATGCAGACAGCATAAAAAATCTGGCGAAACGGTACAAGTACTTAAATTTGAAGAGTGATTATGTAGAAAAATAGCTTAGGTATCAAATTGTATGTAAAATAAAGGTTTGTTTCATTATATCCAATAATAATTTCTGTAGAAAAAACGCTCTTTACTTTCCAAATAACCTTCGTATATAGAATTAGTCGTGCACTTCTGCAGGTAATTCGATTCTTCATAACTTGCTTTTAAGGAGGGTGCTACTGTTGAAACTCCGACACATATTTAATTTTTTATCGAGTTTTAGGGCGTTTGTATCAAAATCGAGTATAGCAAAAATATCGGTAATAAATATACTTTATATGAATGTAATTAAAAATATTTATAATGATCAGTCGTTTACAAAATAGAATAGCACATAAATGCGACCCTCTGGGTTAATCAAATATTATTTTATTATTGAGGGTATATTGAGGGTATATTGTAGTCAAAAATTGAAAATAATAATTGAACTACCTTAAAACATTTTAATTGCCGACTAAATAATCAAAGGTAATACCAATAATAATAAATGTTTAACTGTTGATATAATATACCAATGTCGTGCTATTATCTAAATTAAATTAAATAAACTAATCCATTAGAAAGGTTTGATCCTGGATAAATCTCACGATCGCTCTCCAACAACTCTTTTCTTCCATGAAGTTGGTGACCTTACTAAGTAACGTGATTTGCTATTTTTGAACATCTACGTTACATATACAAGTATATTTGACATCCAAGCGTGTAAGTCCGTTGCTGTCACAAAATTTTTTCGCGTAAATAAGAGAAACGTTTCAAAAGGTAAAAAATTTGTAGTTATAGGAAATTATTCACGCATAATTTTATTTTATTTAATATAGCCCAAAATATTACGAATTATTACAATTGAACTTTAACTGCTTGTTCGATTGTTACAATCTATGATCACTTTCGCTATTAAATTAATTTAAGTATTCTATTTTCCTAAATTTTTGCTGTATTTTTTCAATAAATGTAATCTAAATTATGCTTTGAGTTTTATTATAATCACCTTTATGTACTTTGTATATCACAATAATTTTGAAAGCGCAAAGCCCTGTTTATTTATTCCAATTTCAGGCTCCCCAAGTTATTAATCTGGGACCGTACAAGACATATAATAAAATTATCCATCAACAGCTACCAAATAATATACACATACAATGCTAACAAAATAATCAGGTGTGCGTGGCCGCTTTATAACAAATGATGATATCTGATAGTTCGTGATATACGAAGTATTAGGTGACACTAGACCCGATCGCGTATAGTCGTGATTTTAAAATGTTCTTTATGTGCTATAAGTTCGGTCCCTTTTGCAGAATAACGGTGGATCGCGCATAAAACTCTTCCATCAGACGGGAGTTTTGGTACAAGATATCTAAGGTGTTGGATATACTAAACTCTGTGTGGTGGAAGAATGTTCACACGAGAACACCACATTTGGAATAATTAGAAATCACTGGACAATATATGACGAGTCCAAACTTAAATAAATGTAACTAGTTAATTAATGACGTAATAAATACCTCTTTAACGCGCTTCAAACTTCAAGCTCAAAAAAACAACTTCCATCGCGCAGATGTAGGAAAACAGTGAAATTTAATAAAGCCTATGAAGGAGTATTCAGAGAATAAAATTGTAGTTGACAACCACTTTCGACTTTTCCAACAAAGGGAGGCAGAGAGTGACTGAAAAACAACACGAAAGGTCGTAAAATAACCTATACGGTAATTGTCCAAGAAAGTGCCCCTAGCAGATATTTAGAACAGAACAGATTGGTTTCACTTTCTGGATGAAACAAAAACCAAAATATCGAACTAATGAAATCTATCAGACGGCATCTCTGGTACAGCCAGCGGTAGTGAGTGAATATAGAAAAATCATTGGGGTGTTAAAGAATGACAACAAACGATACCATACTTACCAATCGGAGTTCTAGAATTCTCTGAGAGCGGCATCGGGGTGATTTTGGAAGTTATATCTGAAGAGGCCACAATACACAAGGAAACACAAACATTTCAATATTACTTATGTACGAGGGTTGCCTTTTAAGTAGTTACAAAAACTAGGAAAGAAAACAAATTTTTTGGAACAAACTGTTTTATTGTTTTTCAAAATATTCACCT
>JAHWXV010237363.1:0-14910 GCA_024586415.1 Phrixothrix hirtus | reverse complement strand
GTGCCGTTCCAACTCTGATTTGGAATATCCTTGGCTACAGGAAGAAGCACACGAACCGGAATAGATCTGACAGTTGTATGCCTTTCATGCTTTCAAATTTCGGTATATAACCAATGAATATATTTAATAGTGTTGGAGGCATTGGCGAGCACCATGGTAGATGCTCTTTTGCATCTTTTGTTGTAGACAGTGCCGTTCCAACTCTGATTTGGAATATCCTTGGCTACAGGAAGGAGCACAGAAACCGGAGTAGAACTGACAGAATCTTCATTGCGGCGATCTTTAGAAGAATTGCATTACTCCAGATTTTATCGTATACCTTGTCTATATGGTACAATCAAACGTACGAGACGCGTTCGTTACATTTTCCGCTTGCTGAATCGTTGCCAACTTTGTTCTGCAATGAGTTAATGATCCCGTAGGAATTGTTATAGCTTCCTATTGGCGAAATATTTGGTTATTATGGCCATCCCAAAAAGTAAACTAATTGTTCTTCTGTTCGATGAGAAGGCGGTGTTCTTATCGTTTTTGGTGATTGTTATGATTATAGCCTTTCTTCAAACTTATGGATAATAACACAATTTGAAGATTACGTTGCTATTTATACAACTTCTTGTAGTGTTTTTTTGGGAAGGACTTTGATAGTTCTTATTGGGATGCCATCCGTTCTCGGTGCCTTGCAGGATTTAGAACTCCTAATCGTGAAATCATATTTGCCATCGCCTTCACTAGTTGCTCTGTCGTTTTCAATGATTTGGCCAAATTTTTAAATTTATTGGTCATATGATCGCTAATGACTGCCGGTTTATCGATATCTGTGAAATAAAGTTCTTTTCATGTGCTCAATGCGAGTGTTTGGATCCCTCTCTAACGTAAATTTCAGCAACCTCTGGTGGTTGTCCTTCTCTACTTGTCCCAACAGTTTGTCCCATTCTGCTTTCTTTCCTCTCTTTATAATCTGTTGACCGCCTTTTGTTTCTCTGATAGGATAGTTTTGACGCCTGGGTTCCTATATTAGACCCAGCGCATGATGGTTTCCTTATCCAGGTCAATGAGCCCCATTTGTTGATCTTTGTCCGTGGGATATCACTTTGATTCTTCTTCAATTTGTTTTCAATTCGTCCTGTATTGCCTTGATGATCCTTTCAACTGCCCACTATTGGGTTGATTCCGGGTGACTCTATTAACACTGGGAAATGGTTTGAACTAAGGACGTGTACTGTTCTCGCTGTTACCGTCCACTTTAATTGATGTAGTATGCCGATATCCACCACGTCTCCCCCTGTTTTCTTCCGCTATCGATGTAGAATTGTTTAGGGCCTACTATTTTGGCTTCGTGCTTTGTTTTAATGAATTTTTGGAGCGTATTATCATTAGAGTTTGTAGTTCTGCAACCCTAAGTGATATTTTTGGAGTTTAGGTCTTCCGCTAGGTTATACGTCGCGATAAGGAATTTTTAGCGATGGAAATTGTATCATATTTGTTTGCGTGTTTTGTGTCCATTGGGACTGTTGTACGTTTGTGATTGGTTCTTGGTCCATTACTTGTATTTCAACTTTTCGTCTATCACTCCCAGCTCTGCCTTCTGTTTTCTTTCTCTTGTGCTGCTCATCTCTTCAGCAGTAAACACTCAACACTCATTGAACACTCGGTTTATTGTACCTGACTCACCTACTCTAAGAGCAAGGCGCCTAAAGTACAATATATCTGTAGGACTGACTTAAGACTCGCGTGGTCATCTCTCAAGTCCTTTCGGCGTAGATTGCGAAAAATTTCTCTATATAAGCCAGTCAACAGCCTCTAATTGGTAACTCATTTTGTTCATTAAGTTTTTACAGTTTTCAGGCTACCTTCACAATACTGAGCATTTAATTTAACGATTCAGGATGTACGAGGTGTGTCTAAAAAATTCAGTCAATGGTCTAATATATCAGCATTCAACGCTTGAAACAAGGTCACGCGCATGCGTAGGCATGCATGGACATGTTAGATCTGTCCTCTGTTCGGAATCGCGCGCGGCTCCTCTTATCGTAGTGCTGCAGTGATTTCAATAGGGTGTTTCACGCAGTGTGCGTCGAAAAGCCATGGAGTAACGACACAACATTAAGTTCTGCTTCAAATTGGGTAAAACGGAGACCCATGAAATGTTGGTACAAGTTTACGGGCAGGATGCTGTGAGTAAAAAATGTGTACGATTGGTTTTGACGCTTTCGCGCTGGCAACTAATCGGTGGAAGACGAACTGCGTTCACGCTGACCATCCACAAGCAGCACAACTGAAGACATTGAACCTGTGCAAGTGTTATTAGCAAAAGATCGGCGATTGACTTTGCGATTAATGAAGATTTGGATAGACGCAAGATTTGTTCACGATTTGTGCCGCACATCCTAACAGACGAGCAAAAAGTAAGACGTTTTGAAACCAAACGCGATTAAATCGCCATGTGTGACCAAGATTCGTCCTTTCTGGGTTCCATTGTCACAGGAGACGCGTCTTGGTGTTACGAGTATGACCCCGAAACGAAAAGACAATCAATGGAATGGCGATCACCTTTTTCACCGCAACAAACAAAGAGCCGCATCCAAAAATCCAAGGTGAAGACCACGTTGATCGCATTTTTCGACAAAGAGGGAATCATCCACAAGGAATTCGTCTCTGCTGATCAAACGGCGAATGTTGTATTTTACTTGGAGGTTCTCAAACGTTTGTTGCAGCGCATTCGGCGCGTTAGGCCACAGATGGTTCAAACCGGAAAGTGAATGTTACTACACAACAATGCCTCATCGCATACGAGCATCATTGCACGCCAATTTTTCACTTAGCGTGGAGTGACCATTTTGGAACACCCAGCCTACTCTTCAGATATTGCTCCTGTTAACTTTTTTTTATTCGCTCATCTTAGGGAGACTTTGAAAGGATCACGGTTTGCGGACGTCAAGGAGGTTCAAGAACGCGTGACATCACTTCTGAAAGCGATTCCAAAAATACAACTGGAGCTAAAAATTAAAGAACCCAATGGGTTTCATAGAAAACAAATTACTGATTTATAAACAGGTTACAAAATTAAAAAACTAATTTAGACTTGATGCATTGAATCCTGAGGTTGTGCTAGCAAATGTAATACAATCCTCATCCAGAGAGCTCAATCCAAAATATTTCGAGCCATTACAGATGCGCCTTGGTATGTATCAAGCTGTACCTTACATAGACCTCGCAGGTCGGCACGTTGCATTTCGGGGCGTTGCTACCGCGCGTACTCCGATGCAAAACGCTGATCCAAGTAATTCGACTACTAGCACCAGAGGCCCGTCAGAAAAAACAGCCGATCATTCGGCAAGTTCGCTAAAACTGGGTACTTTCGTCGGCATCATGTCCCTGAACTGTAAACAAAACCATAGTACGCCGAAGCCTGAAATGACCCATTCAGGGGACGCCGACAAGGTCGATCAATTGTAGAACCGGAGGCCCGTCCAAAAAGGCAGCCGTCAATTCGGCAAGCTCGCTAAAACTGCGTACTTTCGTCGGCCCAATGTCTCTGAACTGGACTATGGCATGTCACCCAACCGTAAACAAAACCATAGTATGCCGAAGCCTGAAATGACCCATTAAGGACACGCCGACAAGGTCGATCGGTTGTAAGCCGGCACATGTCCCGATGACTGCGGTCGTTGTCGGTACCAGTATGTACGAGGCGGAATTGGTGGTAAACTCGTTAGCCAGACCTGTGCCTGGGACCTATATCTTTGTCCGAAAGCGCCAGCAACTTGCGTGTAAAACACGTTGTGGCAGTAACTAGGTGTCTTGCAAAAAGGCGATTTCTTAGGCTGGAGCGCGAGCTGAAAGCTGATGACCTATAGGGTAGTTAGGCATCCCTTGTGATCCGGAGCCTTCCGCTGCCTCATACAGAACTAAATTCTTCGGAAGAGTCGACCTCTGGACAAACCCTAAACCAAAAGAAGTACCTCGGTATCGGCCTCAATTCACTCGTCATGCTTGCATGGCGAGTATCGACTTTGGAGTAAGGCCCTAGGGGCACTAGTTTCGACAAAGGTAGTGGGCGACTTGAAGGTTATTAGGTTGACTATATAAGCGGCCGCAAATTTACGGAGCTAGCGGATGTGCCTTGTGCCTAAGCGAATGTAAAATTGTTCAGTTTGTTCAATGCAGGTAGTTAGGGGTGAGTAAGGTCAGGAGTAAAACCCTGATCAGAGCTACTAGCTACATACGTTATTGACACTTTGTAGTGGAGATAAACATAGTAATGGTGTACATGAAAAGGTCTGTTGTGCTAGCAAAGCACACTCTCCTAGAAATCCTAGATGCGTATGTGCGAAGCAAAAAAGAGGCAGCATGCTACCTTGTCAGGTACATCGACTGCACCGAGCAGAGGTTAGCGAAGATTTTCGCGAAAAGGAACGAAAGGGCAGCCGCGGACGCGGATGGTGTACTCGTCCGAAGAAGACAGTGAAGGCGAATTCACGGAAGTCAAGCGATGTCAAGTCAAAAGAAAGACGGCTCCAAGCTCCGCCACCGCAGAGCCTGCACTCAAGGTGCAGGTTCAAAACGTGTACGACGCCATCTCAAGGTGGAAGAAAACGTAGCGCCTGCATCAACCATAGCAGGTAACAACTAAAAGCCGTCAATAGTCCTGAGGTCCAAGGACAAGTGGCCCCAACTAGCAAAGGAGATGGCAAGAAAAATCTCTCTGGACTCTCACCGAGTCCAAGAATACCACCCTTGGCATCAACGTCAAACCAGAAGCACCAGGTAACTTCCGAGGCATAACGGCACGCCTCGACGAGAGAGACGAGCCATATCACACTTACCTCCTCAACCAGGAAAAGCTACTCCACGTAGTAATCCGAGGACTACCGGACACCTTTTCAGGCGAAGATGTAAAAGAAGACCTCATCCACAGGAACATCCCCGTCCTCTCAGTGAAAAGGATGAAGAAAGGAGCGGAAAAAATACCAATTCCCCTCAACTACATCGAGGTGACAAGGTCTGCGACGGGAAAAATGTGTACAACCTCAGTTGCGTTTTGGGGTTGAAGGTAACAGCTGAAAGTCCCCGGAAAGGGCGCCAAAAATGTCAAACATTCGGACACACACAGACGCACTGCCGAGACAAGCCAAAATATGTGAAGTGCGGCGAAGGACACAGCACCCACGAGTGCGCCAAAGTGCGGGAGGCGCCAATTGCCCGGAATCACATACCGCAAACTACAAAGAATGTAAATACTACCCTAGAGGGAAACAACCGTACTTGTCTCCAAAATCAGGAGCAACATAACCTACGCGAATGCAGCACAAGGCAGGCCTACAGCGGAGCAAGAAACCCCAAGCCCGTCCCCCTCCAACATTAATGGAGGAAATGCTATCAAGGCAATCACCATTGTCACCGACGCCGTAAAAAACGCCACTATCTTCGTGGAAGGCGTCGCCAAGGTACTTGCGCGGTTATTAAATATCCTAGGGGTGTTTAGCGCAACTAATGTGAGCCGAACGGATGCCGCCTAGGCGACAACAAAAGTACTCCAACGGCCATTCAAAAAATTGAAAAAAAACATTTTTAATTGAATTGGAACTAACGGCGAACATCTGCACCCTTCATAAAGATTTTCATAAGTGTAGCTATCCGAAAAAAAAATACTAAACACCAAAACAATATTGCATCACCCCGTATATAAAATATGCTGGAGGATTCAGATTTACTTATTTAAATCTACGCCAGTAGGTATCATACATAAAACGCACACATTTAATATGTAATAAGAAAAGCAATAATTGCAATCGGTGTATCGGTCATAAAATAGCAAAGAATGCGCGGTGATACAGAAAATCAAAAAGGAGCATGTTAGTGACATGTTGGATGAATTATTAAAAATTTTATTGATTACATATGCAAAAGATTAAACTGTTACCATATTTTATAAAATAAATAATCAATCGCATCTTACGATTATGCAAATAATGAAATAATCACGACATTTCGCTGCTCGTATAAGTCAATTCGATACTTAAAAAGACGGTACTTAGTACTTAATATAACGGTAGAAGCTGTCGCTACAATTCAATTAAACATTCACGATTCAGAAAAATTATCCTCATTAGTTATTGCAAAACTTTAAGAATACCGATGCATTCAGTTGAAACTTCCCTTAAAGTGTCCGAATTTGAATGATTAGTTTACGTTCATATTAATCCCTAAACTATGTTGCTTCTGGTTGACACACCCACTTTTTAATTTTGCAAGTAATTTTACACCTCGGAATAGTTCTATGATCTCACGCACTTCGGCAAGGTTCAGTTCTTTATCTTATTTTACTGTTTTATGGGGGATAATTATATTGAACTATTAAAATTTAATTTTAAGTTGACAGTTATCCATTCGTAATCCTAAATACTGTTTAGATTCAGAGTTAGGAAATAATTCATAAAGAAACTATCGTATCGGTATTATAAGGAAAATAACTATACAGGATGCATCATAAAAGACAATAGTTTACCAAAATACAATTGACTTCAGAGACTCATTCATATTAATCAATCAGGCGATTGAGATAAGGAGATAAGTTTTATCTGCTTGAAACTTAGTGTTTCAAGGAATTCATAGATCAAAACTGAAGTAGGGCCCAAATGAAAGAACCAAACATATCAATGTACAACAATAACTTGAAAGCTTCGATGCAGTTATATAATAGATTACGTATATATAATGATGAGCTATCAAAATTACAGGATGTGCTGAGATATTTAAGCCTTAATAAAACAATTGTTTAGGAGGCTCTCATTGATAGGATCGCCAAGGCGTTTGTACAACACAAAGTTCTCATTCTCTCTCTATCTCTCTTACGCGCATACCAAAACATATGAGTTATTGGCAAATTATTACGTCAGGACTAAACGTATTATCATGTGCAACAAAAATGCTATAATCATGAGGATTGCACAGGACTACGTTAAACATAGGTGCGAAAAATTAGATGAAAACATAAGTGAATGATAGCTAGTAGGTTTGTAAATGTATAAGTGAATTAAATCTCCAAAGCCATCTCGTAGCAGATCGAGAATCGTTTTTATTCTACTCCGTACGATACTGTCTTGTATAAAGCAATATTTTCTTCTAAACGTTGTTTGATTCTTATGGTAACCCGAAAGTCAAATTCATATATGAATGATATAGCGGTGCGTAGGTTCCAGAACACAAGTGCCGGAAACAGCAAGTTCTATTGCATGCCTAAGCTTTTCCTAGACCATTCCTTCAAACTCGATAAATCGAAACTGCTAATTATAATAAACTTTAATAGAAAATGGGTCCTGAAAGATATGTGCAACTTCCAGGCTAAACTTGAACATCAACTGATATATAGCTAGCGCGAAAATTTGCATAGAATAATAACAAAGGCAGACACTCTTTGTCAACAACTTCAAGTACAATTAATTAGCAATATAAGCTAATTTTCTTTACTAAAAAGCAGGTGAAGAAAATAATTTATAGCTCCGTGACATTCGGTAATGATTTAATAAGAGTACGATAAAAATAACTTTTACGATTTGTAACAGCGTAATGGGATTACGAATTAAAATGTTAATTTGAATTTTAGACATAGTATTATGAAAATAACGACTTAATTAAAAATAATAAGAATTTGGGTAATCCTTATTAGAATTTAAAAATTAAAACTAACAATGTGTTAGATTAATTTAATTTGTACACGCTATTAGTGCAATATTAAAACAAGTTAATTTCAATTCTTCGTAAACTAAATATTTACTCTACTAGAGGACTAAAATACACCGAAGAGTCAGAATTGAAAATTTCTTTACTCCGTACTTAAATGACGGCTCCTTTTATTGAATTGATCTAAATGTAATTACGATTTCTTCAGTGTGACTAGGAAACGAAAACTTTATTAAACAATATATTGTCCATTTGGTTAATTACTCATTTCCATCGTTTGGACAACCTCATGATTCTGCGCATAAAATAATTCTGATATTTTTCAGCAAAAAACAGTTTCACGCAAAATTTGGTATCCTCGTCACCAGACTTTTTGTACACTACGAAACGAATGGAGGTCTAATGGTGTCAGGCCTCGTAACACTTCCCATCCAAGCTGCAGCCATTTCTGACGATTGACCAAACTTAAACGTGGTATAGCGTTTGCGATTCACAAATTTTGAACACTTCTGTTTGATAGCATAACTTAATTTATCCAACTTATAGGAATACATTCGAATTAATGGTTTGAATCCTTACAAATAATTCCAGGTAAATGTCAGTAGATAAGGCAGCGGTTTGGCCTGGGAAAATTTCTGGGACAGTGGAAAAACCCTTATCAGTGCCGGCTCCTTTGATGTCGCCACTTCGGGCAGGTGTTAATTAGTTTTGCAGCCATCTTAGTTTCAAGGTCACGTGTCCGCCGCCTTGTCGGATATCTTAAGACGTTAGCCGGGTATCTTAACACGTTAGCGGGATTTCGACTCAAGACGGCCGGCAATGACCCTGAACATTGTTGCCAACTTCAGGGCGTTGACCCTGAACGTTGTTGCCAAACTTCGGGGTGTTGCCAACTTCGAATCTTCTAGCCATATTTGAATTTCCCGCCCAGCCATCGTGGAATTCCCCACCATCTCGAATCCGCCGCCATCTTGAATTGAATAGACAGTAAGATAGATAGATAGACAGACGGAAAGAGAAAAACAACAGACGGCCATCTTGGGTAATGATGCGCTAGTAACGTCTTAAGCTATACGAATATTTGGAGCTTCTAAGGGAACGAGTATTATATTAACAGACTCTGTTCTCTACATAAGCAGAGAGAGTGAAAAAGAGACTCGATGAGATGTCAGAGGAACTGGAAGGTTAGGGTTTGGGGAGTTACATTACGGAGTTTATATAAGAAAGACCTAAGAATTATTCCTATGAAGAATTTGGTCCCACATTACAAAAAGAATTTGTCACCGTTAAAGTTAAAGGCATTCGCCTGAATTTTGACTTGGAAAAAATTGTAAGCTTTAAAAATCTAAGCGACATGGTTTTGAAAAAATCGGCTCCAGTTTAGATAACGTCGCGTAATATACGATGCACTATTGAACACGAAGTAATTAGTGAAATCGAATAAAAAGTGTTTAGAACAGTGTTCAGTAAACGGCGTCGTATTGAGTACCATGACTTTGTACCGTATGGATACAAAAAATGTCAATTTGTTTAAGTTTGGATTTGTTACATTGTACAGCTATTGTTTTTGTTTTTTATATTATCTTTCACCTTCTTGATTACTTATAAAATTATCTGCTTTAATATTTATTTAAAAACAATGTATAAATTAGCCAGTAAGATTCTTTATTTGTTGCACACGTATATTATTATATACGTAAATTTAGATTAGTTAGTGGCAAATGGATAGAAAAAATATAAGTAAAAAACATGACTATTGTATTTTAACAATTTATAATTTTTATATATTAAATTCCACTTCATATAGGTCCTAAGTCGCTTTCAACAAGCCCTGAACGGGGTTTAACAACACCTAACGGCTTTTAACAGCTCCAGAACAGCTTTTAACAGGTCCTGAACGGCTTCTGTACGGCTTTTAACGACTCTTTAACGGCTTTTAACAGCCCCTGAGCGGCTTTAAACAGCTCCAGAACGGCTCCTGAATGACTTCTAACGGTTCATGAACGGCTCTTGAACGGCTTTTAACAGCTGCTGAACGGCTTTAACAGCTCCAAAACAGCTCTTGAACGGCATTTAATGGCGCCTGAACGGTTTTTCAACGACTTTTAACAGTTCCCGAACGGATTTTAACAGCTCCAGAACGGCTTTGTAACAGCTTTAGAGCGGCTTTTAACAGCTCCAGAACGGTTTTTAATAGGTCCAAAACAGCTTGGGTAACAACCCTGTATTATTTGCGTACAGCTTGTGTAACAACCCTGTATTATTTGGGTACAGCTTGGGTTGCTCCACCTATATAAAGTCTCGGTGCACCTGTATTTATTATTAGCCGTCCAAGTTTACTGGATACAATACCATGGGTCTTAGATTTGGCTCTGTCAATAACAGTTGGATAGGAGTAGAACCTACTCATTATCGATATGAGAAAGAAGAGAAACTGTTCGACGGGTGTAGAAGCGTGGAGAAGAAATGCGAAAAGGGAAATATTCATCCCAAAGACGCAACAGCCGCTAAATCTTTGGAAAAACCTAGAAATCTGACCTTGCACGGTCTAAGAGCGTTTGGTAAGCGTAAAATGTGTATCGAATGCTATAGAAAACTAGCATTCCGAAATGGAAGAGGCTTTACACATCAGAAATCTAAATTTGCAAAACTTAAGTGCGAGGACTGCGATAAAACGTTTTGTCGTCAATATTTCATGGACGGAAAGGTTACGAGTTTGAATCTCGCTCCGAGATTCTCAGAAACCAATTGGATTCGATCAATGCCTTTATATGTCTTCATCAACCTCAATTGGCCTTCCTGAGTGTGGTGCATATTAAATATCAAAATTTCCAGACTGAAATTGATCAAACCGATTTTGATGCTGCCGTTGTTTTAATCCATCTTTACCAATGCACATTGCACAGTGTTGTCCATTTTAAAATGAAATCCAAACAAACAATTGTTAAAAAAATCCTGCATTTTCGTTTTCTAAAACAGCCTTGGACTGTCAGCTGTCAGGTTACATAACAAATTTGCGGTTCAAGGTGAGGTTAGCTACCCTTTAAAATATTAAAAACAAGGTTATAATTTTTGGTCAACCTTATATTTCATTTTAGGAAGGAAAACAATAATAACATTTCTTTTAGAACATAATCTTACGGCATATTCCCATTTGCCTTACGTCAACCTTAATTGTTTCTTCTAGATATTTTGTATCCTAGTCGTTTGATGTTTTGCTGTAACATAAGAATTCTGAAAGTAACAGTTCAAACTAGAATAGTGATGGTTACAGAATTTAAGAAAAAGGTTATGTACTCTACCAACTAACAAATTCGTGTGATCATTCAACCGCTTATAACGATATAGGGTTCTCACTCGTCCTTATTACGACATAACTTTAATGAAAGTAATTTGATGTTAGATTCTAGAAGAAAATGGGAGTTAGTGCTAACCATTTAATATAACCATTGTGCTGTTGTGCTGCAAACTTACAAAAAATCATTGTAAACGTACCAAGTTGCGCAGGGAAACGGAGGGTTTAAAAAAACAATTGATAAATATACAATTGCTATTTGCCAAATTCAAAAATATTCATCTTAAAGTAAAACAAAGCATGCTGTTCATTTCTTGAAGATTACCGCCTCAGGTAGACCTCCGTCTCTGCGTGTCCCATGATGCGGCACAACATCTCCAAAGAAATCGTAGCAGCTTATTGAGGAATTCTTTCTTTCAGCCTTTAAATATTGCTTGGGCCATGAGTGTACACTATGCTTTCTAGCTCCGCCATAAAAAAATTCATATACCAAAGGTCCGGGGACCTTGCAACCTTGATATAGCGATCTGCCGTCATGGTCGCCGCTTTTCTGTTATCATCTTCAAAACAATGTCGGCCGATAATTTCAAGCCATGAAATTGAACACTACACCGTCACCTGGTCACGGTACAGTGGTTGCTGACGAAGTTGGCAAGAGTTTTCTGCTCGACTAATAATGAACACAAACTCGTTCAGACATAAGTGAGATTCATCAGCCCTCTGCCAAATGCGCACAAAATCTTCATCATATTCCATTCACGTTAACATTCGTAACAAAGGTTTGCGAGTATAAAATTTGCAAGGCTTTAATTAATATACCAACTGTTATGCATGGAACCTTTTTTAAATTTTTTTTTATTTCTTTTATTTATTTTCTTTATTATTTTTGTTTATTATATTTTTTTAATGTTTGTTATTTTTATGTAAATCCAAAGGGTGATTCCGTTAATTAAATATTATTATTATTATTTGCTCATGATCGTAAGGTTCGCGTCGTTCGTTAAGTGCTATTATTAATATCTTGTGTTCTGCGCCTTAGGTCCCTGTTAAATGTAACGGTGGGTTGGGACAGACCAAGAAACAACCGTCAGGTTAAACTCCCAAGTGCTACGAATGCAAAGCTAAACAACGCGACGCGCTGGTAGGTTTCCTGGAGTGGGTGGACGACATCCATCCAGGAAAACCGAACAGACCCCCACTGAAAGTTCTGGAAAACCGCCGCCCAAAGACACGAATAGCGAAAAAGAATCTACCCAGCCCACCCCACCCACAAGTGTAACATGGGATGCCACCAAATACTCCGAGCCGTCACAATCGTCCTGGAGGCTTTCAATGCCTTCTTTTTTTTCTTACTTTCTACCGTTGGTGCATGATAAGTCGCTTCGCAATACGTCCTCGTTCGTTACGCTGACAAGTGTGTGTGAATGCAGTTTTGTTAGCGCAAGCTTGTGCCTAACTTTTTTAACTGCGGAATTGGTGAAATAGTAGCCTGCCTATCATCGAGTTTCTACTTAACACCACCCTTTGTGTGGGAAATATGCCTAGCCATTTTCTTTGGCGTGGAAAAAGCGTATGATACTGGACTGTCGTGTATGCAAATTCAGATCTTGAATATGTTTAATAGGGAAGACTGTAGCATGTGAATTTTCCTTTATTATGCCGAGGTTGATCGGTCTAATCTTGTACGTATTTTAGTAAGGAAAACAATAATAACATTTCTTTTAGAACATAATCTTACAGCATATTCCCATTTGCCTTACGTCAACCTTAATTGTTTCTTCTCGATATTTTGCATCCTAGTCGTTTGATGTTTTGCTGTAACATAAGAATTCTGAAAGTAACAGTTCAAACTAGAATAGTGATGGTTACTGAATTTAAGCTAAAGGTTATGTACTCTACCAACTAACAAATTCGTGTGAGTATTCAACTGCTTACAACGATGTAGGGTTCTCACTCGTCCTTATTACGACATAATTTTAATGAAAGTAATTTGATGTTAGATTCTAGAAGAAAATGGGGATTATAACGTTATTTCACAAATATGATTCCTTATTCAGCAACAATCAGGCGCTAATTCCAAAAACGCTTCTTATCGTGAATTTTTTTAGTCGACACCTTTACTCGGCGAGTCCTACGGCCTTGAATTTTTGCGAAGTTTTATTTTTAGTTCCATGTATCTTTCAGAATAAACATATTTATGAACGTTCACCAGAAATGTATTGCACCCTTAAATCAATTTAAATTGACGCGTTAAGTGAGGTCAGGCTTCTCGAAAATTAGTTAGAAGTTTTCCACAAGTCTTTTACTACCATGTTTATTGTTTAAAAAACACGAGAGGAAATCCAGCACACAAACTGTAATTCAATCAAACAAAAACAGAACGTTACATATTGCACTTTATAAGAATAGAACTTTGAGTACTATACAATGTTCGTCATATATTTCCATTGGATTAAATGCCTCGAACTCGTTGGAATCTCATAAACAGATTTCTAGGCAGTATCACGCCCCTACCACTGCAACTGACTCACCGCTGTAAACAGTATCTAGTTTATACGAGCTAACGAAAACATGGGAGTATTTGATGAGAGCTCAATGCAGTTTTCAGCCGCTTCTGAACTTGCCCGTTGTTTTTGATCGGAAAGCGTCTCATATTTATAGTCAAAAAGTTGCAACGGTTTTTTATTTGTACTAACAATTTTGAAAATCAAAGTATTGGATTTTTATATTTTTGTTACATGTTTTGGCACAATTTGTTGATTTTTATTGCAGTGAATAATTAAATAACGAATTAAATTTGATTTTAATCGATTTATTTTCATACGTTTTATAATCAACTCACCGATCTTTGGCTTGGCAATTTTTGGCGCTTTGTATGCAGTTTGTTCATAAATTTTATAATTTATTTCAATAATAACAAGGTTTTTCGGTAATAATTTAGATTTCGTCTTAAATGGATGTAAATATGTTATAAACATTTGAAGAATGAATATGTGCACGGTTTATATTGTTTTATTAGCAGCGCTTAAATTTGTATTTAAATGTCTAAGTTGCTTTTAAAACACTTTGCGCCGAATAATGGCTACACACTTTGGCACAGAAAGTCAAACCATTTTTCCAAAATACTTCATAAATTCAGGAATTATACTTTTAAATGTTGAGGAATCGTTACAAGTTTTTAACGCATTGTTGACTGATGAAGTATTTATTTTTAAGCTCAATGGAAAAGACCTTTATGGTCGGAAAAAAGTTAAGTTCATCTTGCCTTTTCCAAAATACTTTATAAATTCAGGAGTTATACTTTCGGATGTTAAGGAATCGTTATAACCTTTTAACGCATTTTGACCGATGAAGTATTTGCTTTTTACACTCTGTGTAAAAGACCTTTATAGTCGGAAAAAGGTTAAGTTCATCTTGCCCTTTCCAAAATATTTCATAAATTCAGGAATTATACTTTTAAATGTTGAGGAATCGTTACAAGTTTTTAACGCATTGTTAACTGATGAAGTATTTGCTTTTTACGCTCTGTGGAAAAGACCTTCGTGGTCGGAAAAAAGTTAAGTTCATCTTGCCTTTTCCAAAATACTTTATAAATTAAGGAGTTATACTTTCGGATGTTGAGGACTCGTTACAACCATTTAACGCATTATTGACTGATGTAGTATTTGCATTGACGCTCTGTGGAAAAGACCTTCATGGTCGGAAAAAAGTTAAGTTCATCTTGCCTTTTCCAAAATACTTTATAAATTCAGGAGCTATATTTTCAGATGTTAAAGAAACGTTACAACCTTTTAACGCATTGTTGACTGTTGAAGTATTTGCATTGACGCTCTGTGGAAAGACCTTTATGGTCGGAAAAGGGTTACGTTTATCCTGCCTTTTCCAAAATACCTTATAAATTCAGGAATTATACTTTCAGATGTTGAGGAATC
>JAHWXV010237361.1:0-20217 GCA_024586415.1 Phrixothrix hirtus | reverse complement strand
CCCCCCCCCCCTTGTGGTAGAATAGGGAACTTAAAAAGTATTTCCAGCAATTTCAATTGGATACGTTCCTGAAAAAGATTTTGTTGTAGAAGCTCTACAACTATTTGTTACTGAGATATGGTACCTCGTTACGCTTAGTGGGGCACCCGGAACAATTAAATTAGAATTCGTTTAGCAACTATAAAAGCCATTGCCATTTCTGAAAGAAGT
This sequence comes from Phrixothrix hirtus, assembly GCA_024586415.1. NCBI lineage: Eukaryota > Metazoa > Arthropoda > Insecta > Coleoptera > Phengodidae > Phrixothrix > Phrixothrix hirtus. Next base: position 20,007 of record JAHWXV010237361.1, on the reverse strand, counting down.
TGCGGTATTGCATTATTTAAATGTGTTCCAGTGACATAATTTTTTCGTAGAAGTGACGTTTAGTTTGAACAAAATTTGCTAAAGCTGTAACATAATTGTAAAGAAGCCGCCTCAGATATATTGTGCGTAAACTTAACCCTTTGGAAAAAGAAAAACCCATCCTTCGGGTAGTCTGCAGCTATACTTCATGTAATGCCAGACGTGCTTTCCGCTAGTCAGAAACTTTTTAGAAAATCGATTAAAATTAATTTCTTTTATATATAAAGTATTTGCCGAGAATACATAATGCTTTTATATTGTGTTGTACAGATAAATACATGGTCAAGATTAAAAAATTCTATTGTTAAGAAATTGTGGTAAATTGGCATAATTGTGTACTTTGCAAGACTTTTGATGGCTTGTTGATTTTGAACACGCTATTTTATTTTAATAAAGGTCTTAATATTGCATAAGGAACATTAAACATCTGATAATCCTTCCGAAGAACCATTATTTGTCCCAAGGGAATAATAATATCTTCAATTGTTTTTTCGATCATGACATCCAGTCACCACATTTTTTATTTTCGTATGCTATAGTATTACCTACTGAATTGTGAAATAATTGCTGATTGACACATAACTTAATCGTTGTGTTTGCGCTATCAATACTGCCCATCCTAGGTCACACTAGATCGATTTGGTTCCATCCGAAATAAAACGGCCGTCAACAAAGTATGAATTCGCCACATTTTACTGCCTTTTCGTCAATTGCAAATATTTTAAATTTGTTATTGGTTCGAACAATAGCCTGTAATTCTTGAAGAAAGCTAATTAATGACGTTTTTTGCTTCGCTGTTGTAGAAAGGCAGTAGTATTGTCCGTAATCATAATAGTACCATTTGATATCAAGTCCAATAAATGTCCGAAATATCCTTTAAAATCATTACAATTAATTTCCTTAATGTTTGTAATTCAAATACCAACAAACACCCTTTCTTCAAATCCATTAATGCTATCAATATGTGCTACAATAATCTGACGACCATTTACTGTTGGTATTTTTGATCTGATAAATAATCTTTCTGTAAAGATATGATGGGAACTAGTTACATCTTTTCTTGCCAAACTTTTCTCACGATATATACCCTCTATTCTCCCATATTTTAATTAATTAATAGATAGCACACCTACGGCATGAAACTTTTGAGTTCTCCTAAGGTAATTTCTTCAACAGGTTACAATTTCTTCTTTGTAAATAAGTAATAACTGTCTATTTATTTCTCCCAACAAAAATTCAGCTGCTTTAAAACTTATCACTGTTGACGATCTATGCATGCCTGAAAGATTTTCGTCTTCTCCAATTTTATCAAGTGCTGGTATTTGCTTTTCAAAGTAAAACGAACAAACCATCCTTTGAATAGAATTTTGAGGTTATTCTTCAATTTCAATCTTTTTTGTCCACCGCCAATTTTGGTGCAGCTATACTTTCATTTGACTTATTTACTTTAGAAAGTATGTAGATAGTATTTTTTAAACTTCTGTCATTCTTGCGCACATTTCAAAAACACAATCGACGCTATATAAAGAATTTTGATACTTTAAAGTTCCATGTATATTATGAATAATACATTTTTATTGTGAGATAAATGACGGTTTGTACACGTTTGCTTGGTGAATAATTTATAGTGACTGCTATCATTAGTCACAAATATTTATCACAATTTCACTTAAATCAAATAAATGACAATAATAATGAGAATAAATGGCCCTATAGTTTTTACACGTGTATTTGTTATTTTTAACTCCGTTCGCCAAGCATCTTAACCATGTACATCATTATAAAGCTCCTTTAACTACTATTATCTATTTATTTTTGGAAATATGTAGCAAATTACACATACGAGTAATTCTTAGATAATTACACATTAGTCAGCATTACCTCATTAGTATGTACTTCAGTTAATAATTGCTCATTAGATAATTAGATACAAGATAACTAAATACAAAATTAACATGTCTCGTGATATAACCGAGCATTGTTGTTCTTATTGGCTCAAAACATAAAGACAAATTCATTATCAGTTTTGTTCGGAATATTTAGTTTCGATGCGTTTGGTGCATTATTTATCCAAGATAAGTTGTGCTATTGGAACTTGCTTGGCTATATTCTCATTTAATAATTCATCATTGCTTCCTCTTTCCGGATAGACTATACAAATGTAATACAAACTGTTTATTATTAAATTTAAAATAAAAGAATCATACCAATCAATCCCCGTAATAAGAGCAAATAATGAAACCTGGAATAAAATATCTTTTTTTAATCAAATACTTAATATTTACTATAATATAATTCAAATTAGCAAAAAATTCTTAATCCTTTTGGCTATAAAAAACAATGAACTTCCACCTACGTGAGAGGTCGCTTTTCTCCTTCGATTTTAAATTCTATGAGAGCCTTGTACTAGTCGAAATATTTATTTTAGCTTATTTAAATTAAACAATTTTGTGATAGCTACACAATTACATCTTGCCGTAATAATTAGAGCTTTATACAAAGCTTTAATGTACTAAGATGAGTTTTCTTACTAGATTTCCTAGTTTACAGGGTCGTTTTCCTATTGGAGCGTAAAACTTTATCGGGGCTTTTGTAACACAGGAAGTTAAAGCATTCGCGGGAATTACATTTTTTGATCAGGTTGGGCTTGCTGCTATATCTTCCTATATTTTACAAATTGTTCATTTATGGCTGCAAACAGAAATAAAATTGGTAACAGTAATTTATTATTTTATAATTATATACAGTATTCATAATTTTTTTATAATTAATGAAACTTATTAAGTAATAAAAATATCTATGGTGTCAAAAGATGTTAAGCAGAGTTACGGGGCGATGCTTAAAGAGCATATAGTTCGCATCCGCAGAACATGAACCTACTCAGACTGTAGCTTTTGGTTTAATAAGAGTAAGGTCTTCTTGGTTATACCCTGGTTGCATGCTGAAATACCATGATTTCTATATGCATCTTTGTTTTAGTTGATCGACGTGGTTTAGCTGCTTCGCCTAATTTGTAAGACATGGTTTATATTTGTGGTTAGTTGATGACAGCTTGGAGTACAAGCTGAGGATTTTTGCTAATTTAGTTCTCGGACTAATTCCAAGCATCCCCTATACACCCTTCAAGGGTGCCCAAGTCACTTCAAGTGGTAATGCCGGAACAACTATTTGTAGTGTCTATTTAACACATTCGCTGTCAGGCCGAATTTATACAGGTTTCACACCATACCAGACATAAGAGAGCGTTAGCAGACACCGGTATGGCGCTACTGAAGGAAAATTTGTTTTTCTTCATACCACACCAGAGTGGACAATACTTTATAATTCTACAAGCCACAGCGGACATTTCAGCGGACAAAAAATAGTGGGCGGACACAGTCCTGTCTGTCAGTTCTTGTTGCTTTTGGGAATTGTATTGTATGATATATGATATACTATATATGATATATGTGCCAAGCTCAGTTCCAGGAAATATCGTAAGGTAATCACTTAGTGATTATTTGTTGAAATATTTTTATGTGTATTTTATTGTTAGTGAGTACTGAAAGTGAGTAGTAGAACAAAACTATCTTACCTCTTGTGTAACATGATTACACCTTAGAATCAGAAAATGATTGTGATATGATCGGTAAGTTTTTATTTTTGTTACTAAATGTCGTTTGATTATTTTATTTTTGAATCATAAAATACTGGTAAAAGAGGTTACACAGGATGTTCCAATAGTATGTTGTTGGAAAATATTTAACAATTTATAAATATTTCACAATATACATGACGTAACAAAAAAATTACAAAATAAACCTGATTTTATTGAATTTTTTAATTCTGCGTGAAAAATGTGATAGTAGCTTTTGTGTTTTTAGATCCATATCATGATTCTGATGATTCCCGAGACAAAAATTATTCACCAACGGACGATTGTGAAAGCAATGGTCCTGGTTTTTTGGAGCATTCTCCTCAAACGGCACATATATCACCTTGTGATATGAGCGATGTTGCCAGTGGTTCACCTAACGACATTGAAAGTGACCATGAAAATCAGGATGATGTAACTAGTCCAGTCCCTCGATATTCCCTACAGGAAAAGAGTAATTGCGGTGCAGCTTCAATTCACCAAAATAGTTTTGACTATGTTCCCGGGAGCTGCATCAATGAAGCCGTACTCTACTTGCTTCAAGATGACGAACCTTACGATTTTTTCGACTTATTGATAGCTAATGAAATTTTCGAGATGATTACTAACCAAACTAACTTATTTGCTACTCAGCGCTTAGTTGGAGATTCCGATTATAAAACATCATATGGATTTCATGCATGGACTCCAACTACCGTATCGGAAATCAAACAATTTTTTGGAATTATAGGATAAATGGATCTGGTGAGATTGCCTACTTTAGAAGGCTGTTAGGGCTCTAATACTAAATATAGAAATTGAATTTGAGGACAAACTATGTTAATAAATCGTTTTGAGCTATTGTTATCAATGCTTCATTTCTCAGACAATCTTACAAACTTCACAAGCTACAGAATTTGTAAAACAAAACCTCTAATAGACAAATTTATATGTAATAGTCAAATGGCCTGTACACCTGGTAGAGTTATCTGCATTGATGTAAGTTTGATACCGTTACGAGACAGAGTAATTATGAAACAATATATACCTAGTAAAGCACATTAGTATGGCGTAAATGTCTTCAAGTTATGCTCAAGACGTGGTTATACCTGGAACATGGGACTCTACTCCGGCAAGGAAGCTGACAAAAATAATTCAGTTCCTTCAAAGGTTGTTCTGGAACTTAACAAAAAACGATTATGTTCTGGCCGAGCTGTTACTACAGGTATCTATTATACCAGCGTAGATCTTGCAAATATACTACTTCAAAGAACAACTCATTTAGGTACTTTGAGAACGAACGGAGAAGGTAATCCAAAAGAAACAACAGAAAAAATGTCACAGAGAGGAGATATGACAGCCATACAAATAGAAAACGTAATTTCCATTTTAAAATGGAAAGGCAAGAGGAACATGCTCATGATCTCTACATATCACTGTGGCGAAACTGTAACAAAAGAAGTAATAAAATCATTAGTAGTACTTAATTATAATAAAGGCAAATCATCAATTGATTTTTCGGACCAATTTTCCAGTTATGAGACTTGTTTATGAAAGACACTCAAGTGGTATCACAAGATTGTTATTGAGATTATGTTGAGAACAAAAAGTGGCAATTCTCATTTTCGATATGAGGAAGTTACGGAAAAAAATTAGTCTGCTTGACTTTCACAAAGCTACAATCGATAAGATTCTGGAAATAACAGTTGGACAACGGTTTTTGGATTCACACTTACAAAAAAAAGTTGAACACGTATTTGACAAACTTACCGGCAGTTCTAAAGATGGAAGAAGATATTTTAGATGGTGCTATCAGAAGAAACTAAGAAATGAGTTTCCAAAAAGTCAAGTAAGGAGAGTTACCACCTACTGCAAAACATGTTCTGATGAACTACGTTATTGTTTGGAATGTTTCAACAAAATACATACATAAAGTTTCTTTACAACAAATTATGTTATTATAGGTTTGCTACTTTTCATGCAAAAATATATATAAATTTATTATTTCTTTCTATATCTAAGTAATTGTGTCCGTCTTGGCGCACAGGAAGTAATTTTTTCTCCGCGCCACGGCGGACACGTTATGCAAATTCACATAAATGTTGTTATCAAAAAACCAAATGGTTTCAATGATTATTTAGCTATGCCGAAGCAGAGAATAACTGGTAAAATTTGCACAAATGAGTGTCCGATGGCCAATACCCAATAAAGAAATGTCCGCTGCACCGGTGTCTGACACGGGATGTTGAAACAGAGGTTCATCGGACACCCATGTCCGCCCTGGCAGTGAATGTGTTAAAACATTTAATTGAGTCTCAGGGCACTCAGGAAATATTTCAGAAGCAAATTTCCCTCTTCTCCTTGGCACAATGGTGACATTTAATTTACCCCTGCAAACGCACTTATTCAAGGTATATCATACCTGAAGGCCACCTAAAAGCCGAGTGTAGACAGTATGTACCCGAATCTATTTCTAAGGAGAGCATATAAAATGTATTATGTGTGGCGTTTATAAATGAAGTGCATTTAGACGTCAATTTATGATGTTTTTAAATGAGTTTTCAATGGAAAATTATAAAGTCCTCTGGTTTTTACTCTAATTACGGCTACTTAAATATATGATAGTTTTTGTGTGGTCTACAGTCAGGAATGTAAAAATACACCTCCTATTAGGCGTTTTTTATTATGAATGTTAAGATATACCCAGAATTTGATTCGGCTCGCCTTATATAGGACTTTCTCCTCCCTCACATGTTATAGTGGTAATTTATATATGCTTTTTAATAATTGATTTATCAATTGGTCGTCAATTTTGCTTTTCAACATTATTAGTAGTTGTACTTTAATGAATTGAATCCTATTTTAAATTATTGTGCCTGGTAAGTATCTTTATCTAATTATAGAAATAGCTGGATCAAATTAAACTCACATTTTGTATTATTTGCAATAGACAAATTGAGATATATAAACGGTTTGCATAAAATAATCAGTTTTTTGAATTTTTTGAATACCATACAATTTAAGTATTATATTCTGCTATTTCATTTCGGATACTGGCTATTGAGTGTCTTACTCTGCATTTCTAAACCTGTCAGTTGATTTTTTTAGGTTATTTATTACTACAATAGTTATCGTATTTTGCTTTTTTTTATGTTCCACTACACTTGAACTGGGATCGTGCTGGGAAATGTCTAATTTTCCCCATAGTCCCACACGTGGGTTAATTTGGTTCGATTGAGTCGGCATCGAATCGTTATAACACAAACTATCCATAAAGCTCTTAAAACCTATTAATGCATGCTAGTGCTTACTTTATTTTGCAAATTCAGTTACATAAAGTTCCAAGTTCTAAATTGCACGTTAGTACATTAAATGCATAGAACACTGTAAGGTTTCAAATTTCTAAACAAGTTATTTCGGGCTGCCTGTTGACTATTATAATTTTTATTTGTTTGTTGTGTGACTGAAACTCTGAAATAAATATATTACCTTAACTTCCTTGCCTTCAACTACTACGATCATTTCGCCATCCCTAATAAAATTTGCGGAATCTAGAGCGGTTCCACCGCCAATAGAGATTTTTAACGTGCCATAAATATCACATTGACACAGACCTGCAAATTTATTTTCTTATCCCAGAAAAGGGCACGCTTTAAAATTTTCCGCTTCTCAAATATTTACCCGCGTCCCTTGAACGTAGACGAGGACATGCTAAGCACTATATCAGTCGGGACCACCTTAATTTTTATTTCTAATGCTTAAGCGTAATGGCAGCACTTGTGTTAGTACTAATATCATAGTAGTGTTTATAAATAAAAATCAAACGTTATGCTTTTGTATTTAGTTAATAGGTGCCACACAGAAATAATAGAATAACTAAATATCGTATATGTAAATAGATAAATTACAGATAAATTGCAGAAAAGTCAAATCATCAAGTGGATCGGTCAATGTTATCTAACAATTCTATTTTATATTTATTTCGTTACGGTCCAGTAATCAATCCATGTATTTCTATAAGAATAAACACTTAAACGACATTACTATTAAACAGCTTATATTTTTATTTTCAAACTGTAATGCTAAAACAATGTGTTTGTAATGGTAGAGGATTTTGAAATATAAGTTTGTATATCTTAAATAATATTTAATACGTCCTCTAGCGATGGACTATTGTTTTTACTTAAACACACTAGATAACAGGTGTTAATGTAGGTAGGATAATTGGTATTGACTTATGCATTTTATCGAATATCTATTTAAGACCAACTTCTTTAGTATCGAACAGCAAATATTAGTTCTTTGATTTCTGTTTTCAAATATTTTATAAATTGTGTCTAAAAATGGATTCCATTATTGTACAAATGTAGTCGAGCTTATCAGGAGTTCTTGCAAACAATGTGCTTTGTTATCTTCTCTTTCATGTAGACTTTACAGCAATAACAAATCATTATTCATATTGTTTTCTTTAGAAAGCATTCTTTGTGGAGCGTGTATGTATTACAGACACCGCAAAATAATTTCATAATTTAACAATGTTCGTTCGAAAGGTAAATAATTTCTACCTGTAGGGACGTTAATGCAATTCTAATATGTCAAAATATACTTTGTATTCGTAAAATTCTCTACTACAAGGCTGGTTATTCGTTTGATCCTAATTACGCATACTATAATTGCATTAAATTTAATGTATAAAGAATATCCCGTTAATTAAAATAAAATGACACCAAAATTTATATTTCAACGCGCATTAAGAATATTTTAAGAGAAATAGTAAAAGTAATTTAATACAAAACGCAGTTTCTAAAATCAAAATTGCAATTATAAGTTGCAACCGTTTCACATTAATGTCATGTACACCATTATATTAATACAAACAAGGCCGCCCTAAAATTTAATTATTAGTGTGTATGAAATCATACGTTTTTGCAAGAGTAAGGTGCATAAATTAACACCTTCGGGAGAAAAAGACGGTAGAGCAGTCTCTTTTCGTTTGCATGCTCCTCTGCCGGTAACAGGTGAAGAAAATAAGCTTCGGTTTTCCTATGATGCTCGAGAGTAGAGAGTGCTTTGGTTCAGTCGCATGTAAATTTGTGCGTGACTTCTCTCAAAATCTTACTAGTTCTGCGAAAGTATAGTCCGGATTAACAGTTACAAATAAGTTGGCCTAAGTGTCCTCATTTCTAATTGCCATATCTTAGTGCTTGACTTTGCAACGTAGTAGATTTGATGATACTTGCAGACTTTTATAGGCACTGAACTGCTGAATTGTTAGTGGGGTCTCAATCAAATGATTACGATCAACCTACCAAACCTGTCTGACCGATTAATGGAAATGCCGAATCAAAGGTAACCTTCGCTACTTCCAATTAGTTATATATTTTATTTTCCACCCATATAGCTGCTAGTCTATAATTCTGAGATCGCTGGCAGGAACTACCGTGTCTCACGCAAATTACTCGTCATGAAAAATTGAGTCCGCTCTTTTGTATTCACTATTGGGCATATAAATTTCGTGTCACCATCAATTAATTAAGAAGTCTCTTCCCAAGTTGGTGTTTGAACATTGCTTTGTCAAGCCATAAGATTAGAAATCACAACTCTATTTATGTAGCTCGAATTATTTCGCTACCGGAAATCACTAAATGTTCAACACATAATTGATCGAATCAATCAACTTAGCATTAAACAAATTCCTATATAATCACACCTATAACCCAGGTGTTGAGCTAAGATACGAGGTTTATTTGTATACGTGTTGGATCAATTAGGGTTAACCAGCTTAATTCTGACTTAATCATCCTACACATGCGATCTTTTACGCATGCCTGAGAAGTAGATGTTTAGATACTTCTTATTGTTCACCTAAGCTAGTCAATAGCTATATTACTTCTATTATCTGCATTTAACTGCATTGTGCGTTATTTTTATAAACAATCGTTTACTTTTCATACATATCGTAACTTTAAGATTTGTTGTATTGAATTTAATGTTAATAATTATTTTAACAACCTGATATATGAGGGGGAAAACGTTAAATTTCCTCGATTTTAATTATAAAGCATAGCTAATTTAGTTACCACTCCATTCAACATGGTTGTACCCGTTTAAAGGTTATCTAAGCGTTCAATTAAATCATATTCACTCAATTCACTATCTTGCTTTAGTTCCACTTTTTGGACGTCAAAGGTCATAAAGCGTTGCCCTAGCATTTATGAGAACTTACTTGTGTATACAATTTATTGTATTGTGTCAAATGCATTAACACTGCATATCCATTCCAAGTAAGGCTATTTATCATCTTATGTACATGATGTTCCATCAAATTTGGTAGCTATGGCCCTGGACCCAGTGGCGCCTTCGACTGACGAATTTTCATATTCCCTTCGGTGTTCTAACGCTTCACTGTCGCCAAAACGAGACCAAATTCGCTGTAGATACCGTGGCTGTGTGAAATCACCCAACCTTAAGTTCACTGCATCGTGATACTAGTTTCGCAAAAGATTAATGTAACACTTTCTTTATCGTTATTCGACAATTCCTATTAACTCCGTTTATGTTTTGCGAATTAACCCAAATGTTATAAATCTAGTTAATCTTCTACATACTATGCCACAGCAGCTTTTGCAACACTTTCCTTTTACGAATGTTTCTAAGATCACTGTTTTACTGGTTGTATTTAACAGTAGCCCACATATTTGGAAAATTTATTGTTTTGTTAAATATCACAGCAAATGTCAAAAGTCACTGCTGCGTGCAATTTATAAACTTAGAAATGAAGGAAATACGAGCAGTATACCTGTTGCGTAATCCTGCGCTAATTGAATAAGAACGTGAAAAGCTCCATGGAACGGCATCAATTTTTCACATATATCGCATGCATATTTATAACCACAAGAATATATTAATTCTGTTATAACCATAAAACTTATAATTCAGCAGCAAACGAACTTCTAGGTTCGAAAATCGACAATAAATATGCCTAAAATATACTGTAATGTAATGTCGTAATATACACCTTTTAAGGCATAAATATTTGATTTCAAATTATTTTCAAAATATAGGAATCAAATATTTATTAGAATTTAAAGCATACTTTAATGCCTAATACAAAGAAGTATGTAAATTAGTAAGTTAACAAAACTTGCATATTGTCTGCATTATTTTTTGTGACAACTTAATCACACGCCAGTGTCTTGGACGTATAAAAGCACATATTATAATTACAATTATTAATCTAAACTCAAACGAATGAAATTCATATTGCTAAAAAAATACAATCGCCTTTACCATTAACTTTATTTCTAATGCACGTTATATTTTTTACCTATACAAATTATTGTAATTCATCCTTCTCGCGACCACAGCTTTTACCATAAAGTCTTGAGTATATTACCGTTGATAAAATTCAATGCTCATAAAGACTAAAGACATTTGCTCTCCAAAATATAGTAAATGAGGAGCAGGGTATGCTTGCCAAATAGAAGGATGTATATATGGATATTTATCTTTAACAGTGTTTAACATGATATCACGGCTAATTACATTTGAAAGAGACAATTGTTAATAAAAACTCAGCATTTCCTTTTATTTTTGACGAATATATTGCAACTCCATGGGTAAGTACTTCACATCTTCCTTCAGTAGCAAAACCAATTGAGTTTGATCTTAAATGAGCACCTATAGAATTACAAACAGACCAATAAGCTAATTTTTTACATACAAGACGAAAAACATTTTCTACTGTAATAGGTTTAATTCCTCTACTATTCTCATTAGGTCACATAAGTTGGTATCATAAAATATGTTAAGAATAGATTTGTTAACATTTTCCGATAACAAAATATTGCAAAGTTTAGAAATGGAACAAAGAAGATAAAATCCAGCATCTCCGTGAACTGGGATGATATTTTTTAGGCGCTGAGGATGAAGGCTACGAATTCCCGATGAATAACTGTTATGAAAAGTACTAGTGGTATCAGAAACTTGAGAACGTATACGTTTGTCGATTACCGTAGAAGTTGGAAAATTCATATCTTTAGATGGAGAACAATGAATTTTTTAAAATTTAAAGTAAGTGATTAAATTTGCCGCGACTATACTATCTCCAGACGAATTAACTTGCCAACTCCATTTACATCTCATTCGACAAATTTTGATTCTACACGTCTATAGCAGTAGTATCTTCATCATTTAGATGAAGAAATTTGGGGTCAAACCAAATTTAACATCCACTGCAAAAAATTAAAACAGATAATACATCACCAATGTATCCACAAGGGCAAAGAATAGATTCAGACGTAAAATTTAAAAACAAATAAAATAATTAAATTAATTCAGTACAAATATTGTGACATTTCGTTTTTCTCTACTTGTGTCGAGGGAGAAAATTATTTATATTTAGCGTTGATAGTCTACAACCGTGCGGGCCGGGTTTCTTCTTTTACAGGACTTCTCATTAACGGAGGAATTGATCATTCATACCTAGCTAAACTGGTTATTAAATAATAAGTCAGTAAACCTTCATAGGTTATGTATTATAAATAAAATCATATAAATGGTTATTTACAAGATGGATATGAAAAGTTCAGAATAAATATGTAGAAAATAATGATGGAACATTTACAGTAATTAACTAAGCTTTCTCTCATGCTAAACTAAAATTGAAGGTTTCAAACAAACTAAATACATGCTCTGGAATACTGCAATTAATATGTACACATCAAAGAAATTATGCAACGGTAATTAACTATTGAGTCTAATTAAAAAAGCTCAAACAATGACGGTATCAATCATTATTGATAGTGAATGGTTCATTTAGGCTAGCATTAACTTTCAATGGCGGACGGTTGACAAAGCTAAAGTCTCGTTAATGTGATTAATTGAATAGAGCTTCTCTTAAGAGGGCTTCAACCAACAATAATTAATAATTTAAATAAGTCTTTAGCGAATGCTAGAATGCACTTGAAAATTGTCTAGAATCAACACTGTTGGTGAAAATATACAAAACGGGAATTGTCTACCTAGAGGATTTTCTAGTCTCCTGATACTCCAATCCATTGCGCTCTCGGCATCTGTATCATTCCGCACGACGGCCTGTTACCGTCGCAACTGGCAGAAGCGTTTGCAAGCATCCCCTCCAGGTCTGACAGGTTCGGGCGTCAAGTCCCACAGGTAACGGTGGAGTCAGAACAAGGAAGGCAGCCCAGAGCCTATGGTATAGGCGTCTACGAGCCTCCTGTACTGCTGTTACACTCGCAACTGCTCAACTGAAGATCTCGTCGTTGACGGCAAGAAGGTTTTACAACTTTCAAGCGTAAACTAAGTTTTCCGGATTAATCGTATATTTTGATGCATGCAAAGGTTGATTCTACAAGCAGGTCCTGATAAGGGAGCGTACTTCAGGTTTATTGTAGCGTGTTCAGACCTAGAACGTGCTTCAATGCGGCAGGCGGAATATCTCGCCTCGCGATCAAATGTGAAGTGAATCGGTTCGAGGTTGACACCAGAGTGTCAACGCTCCGCAGTTAAAGCGAAGTCCCCGTATATCGATTCGGGTTGCTACGCTGTTGAAAGCGAAGTTCCTTTCGCGTACTCGCGTCGCTCATTATATACTATTTTGATACGCGCTCTCCTTATTCCGCTCGAGTACTTTGTTTTCTATTTCAATCTTGCGCTTTACAGTCACTCGATGCTTGGAATTTATAATGAGCTCATATTTTAAATGGCGGTATCTCATTTTATACATACAATTATCTTAACTTATTTTAACTACATACATTATTAGTAGTTTATCTAATTTTTAATTAGATAATTTCCTAGGTTTACAAACATTTATATCTATTATTAATTATTCTAGTTATTCAATGTTTCCCGCACTCCACGATTTGTTAAAGTCTTTTATATTGTCTTTTTAATTAAATTAATAGTAAAATTATAATATTGAAACTCGCGAAAAACTGTATCCGTTTTTATAATCGCGATTTCGGTGTTATACGGGTACTTTTACAATATTACACTAGAATAATAGGCAGAATGACATTTTAATAAAAATATCTAAAAAGAATAGATTATTAATTATATTCGGTAGTCACAAACTTGTAAAACCATAAAAATCCAAACCCAATATATAAACTTCCAACTATCTGTAAAACTTAATTGAAGCTGTATAACAAACTGACAAACTATTTTGAGTGGTACGTTATTCGTAATAGATTCGACCAATACATGTTTGTATATTATTTAATTAACTTGACTGAATTATTTTTTAACTCGTGCGTTATTTATGTGTTAACGAATTTTCTGTTATTTCATCTTTGAATTTTTAGCAAAACTGTAGGTATTTAGAAAAAATAAGTACCATGTACGTTATTCAATACTAAAACCTTTCCATTTTGCTATGTTTCTGAGAAAAATTATTAGTGATCACACAAAAGGCAACCTATTTGGGGATAAATTGCTTTTTCAGCGCTTCAGATGCCTGAGGATACCTAGTTTCAGCAAGGCACCTATTGAAATGTACTCCAACACTTTTTCTACTCTAGCTAACGGCGTAGATCATCCTAATTTCCAAATATTATCACAAATTAGTTGCTTAATATGTGCTAAATTCTAATTGTTTGTTACAAATATTACAATAAAGGGTAATCAATAAAAAATCTAGATGAATTCGATTTAGATTTCTCATGACTGTTTCTTTTATTAAGAATAGTTATTTCAAGATATTCAGAACAAAGTTGTAAAGTTACTAAAGGATGACAAGAAATGTACGGGTTCCCATTAAAGATAGTTTTTATAGGGACACTTTGTCAGAAGGGAATTCACGCTCTCGAGGTTGCTGTAATATTCATATTGTTCCGACTACTTTAATTGAAACTAATTTTATGATATTACACTTTAGCTTAAAAGGCTATCGACAATATTGTCTACTTTTATAAATTGAGGTTAATATTTATTAACTTTAGGAATGCACCTGCCCACGAGCTCGCTTATAAGAAAGAAAGCTACAAGAAAAGTGCCGATTTCTCTCGAAAACGCTGTATAAGCCTTAGATAAATTAAATAAAGAAATCGCGCCATTGCATGATTTGGTTAAAACTATTGTGTACGAAAATATATTACTTGCATACATTAACATAAAATTTTAAGTTTGATATGGTAACATTAACTTTTTAGAACTTGGCTAGATAAGAAGGATGTGGTTTATTCAGGGATAATTCAGCTGCCGCATTCATTGCTAAGGCAGGAACTAAAACCACTAAAACATAAGCCGTGCTCCTATACCATAATGCTTATTATGATAAAATTTTGTATAGGTACTTTAGTTTAGTTATATCTTGTATTTCAGTAGCCCTGGTGGTTAACTTAGTAAGAAGTTAGCAACCGTATTACTCCCAATCTAAAACACTTAACCGACAACAGTGATAGTACTTTCAAGTTGTATACATATATTGTAATAGCCAAAATCGATTTTAATTATTATTCTGTTACAATCTTAACCACTATTGTAAATGAATTCTCTAACTTTAGGTGTCGATTACACCGACTTATAAAATATGTTCCGTTGAATTAGGTTATATTGCAATTTTTATTAACCGCGATAATTAGATTTTGAACGAATATAAACAAAAACGATACTGTAATATTATATTGACTTCTGAGGAGGCCTTCTCTAAATAAATAAAAAGAGCCTGACATGACGATTTACTGCTTTTCTTCTAAGGAGTCCTAAAGTTCTGCTTCTTGCGCTTGTTAAAAATCCATTGACTGACGCTGAAGTTTGGAAGCACCTCTCTTGCTAACACATTTACTTCGTAAACACATCAATACAGCGAGTACATTTAATTTTTGTAGTAGGTTCAGCATCTCGGCTGCAGCTTATTGTCACTTTCGTATTTGTAGAGACTTATTTAAAAAAACTGTGACAATAAAACTGACATCTTCTTTAAAAAGTTATCTCGAGATTCTATCTTAGCATAGAACAGAAGTTAACAGCTCGAAATGGTATTATAGGTAAAGTAAAATAGTTTTGATACACTTCGTTTTAGCAACAGCGAAACGCATGATACGCAGAAATTTATTTATCTATTTGCGTATCGAAATGAGCATATTTCAAAATCCATTTGAGTTTCATAATGTATTTCTTTTTAACACGGAATATTTAAGTTTAAAAGGTTGGTAACGTTAGAATTAACCTTATTAAACGACAAAATTGAATAGCAAATTGACAAAATTTTCATACTCAAATGTCAAAACGTCACTGTCACCAACAATTACTAAAATGCCTATGTCAAAAAGTGTGGTTTTTCCTAAATGTTTGGCAAATAGATAAAGTAGTATAAAAAGTTAATTTCATAAGACCTTTTTCCACACTTGTTCAGTAGAGAACTCGCACCTATGAGTCTTGTTTTCTAAATTTGAACTCATGTGACAAAAATAGGTCATATGAAACTTGTCTTTTAATATAACTACTATTATAGTACTATTCATACTTTTCCAGAAAAGCTGTAAAAATAGTTCCATTTCCATATTTTATTATAAACATTTTAAACAAAAGATTTGCAACGAATTGCTTTTACTAAATTTCCTCATTTAATATTTTTATCAGTCACTAAACTCAAAATTCTTTGATATTACTTAAATTGCAAAAATTCGAAATTGTATACTCGTTATTTTAATACTCTACATTTTTACATTAAATTCATACTTCGCAGTTTGCTTTCATATATACTAATACCTATGTAGAGTATTATTGAAGACTATTGTATAGTTCATTTCATTTTGTACAAGCTGACTCTGACTGTATCAAAATTCACTTCTCATGTTGGCATTAACTTGCACTTTGAACTACATTGTGGAATAAGTATAAGTATGTATTACTGATGCATATTAAATATGTTGTTTCCAAACTTCCAATATAACATGTACATTGATTATATAAAGGTTCTTTGTCTTGTAATGAAAAACCGAAAGATGGTATTCCTATACCTATTAATCACCAGTATTGGTATATTATTCTGGAAATATTTATTATGGTTTAATTTTGGGTGGCATATCTTTTGGCACCTTTTTTAAGTATAAATCAGTAATGGTAAATTCCAGTTGATTCCTTTACTAATAGTGGTTTTATGCAATAAGTACCACAACAAATCTTTATCAGACATCTCTAAAATATTATCAAACTTTAAATGGTATACATTTATTTTATTTCACTTCACTTTATGGCAATCTTTATAAAGTTCCTATCATAATCTAGATTTAAATCATATTACATTTTGCAATACAGAATCAATTTAGTAATTTTCGTGAATTAAATCTGTAATGCAAATTCTAAATTTTTCTGTTCATTTATCACTCATAACAGATTAAGGCTGGGATTCCATAGAAAAATAAAGATTTGTATAACAGAACAAATAAATAAAGCACTACCGTGTGGTGATCAGTAGCTATAGTGTAAGGTTAATACAGATGGTATGAATAAATAATTTTACTTTTAAATGTGTTAAAATTGAGCCCATTTTTATTTATTTATAAATTTTAGTCTTCACAATTTACTCGAAATCGGCAAAATCTATTGCTTTAGATTAATTTCACACAATCAGTATTATCCTTGAAAGTATTAGCATTACCATAAAACTCATAATATTCCATTCGTATTTATCTTCACTCTTTATTCCTGTCATCTTATTTTGTCAAAAATATACTGATAATCGCTGATAATTAATTATTTTTAAACATATTTATACCACAAAGTGCTTATTACAAACAGTTCTATGACAAACCTCCACTGTAATACTGTACATACTAACTTTCTGTTTTGTGTAAAAATATCAGTTTTATGAGATTTACAGTAAATTAGAGAAGCTGTAAAGTTATGTATATAAATCTGGTGTGAGACAACACATGACTTTCTCTTACACATTTCAAATTTAATTTGAATTTATTGACATTAGTGACTTTTCCATACACCTAAATTGTAAACTTTAAAATTAATTTAAAACCATAAATATTTCATCCATTCATAATTTCCTATATACATGTACTAAGAGCTTTATAATTAAATTTTGAGCTGATTTAATGCAAAACTAATTTAAAGATTTAAATAAAAAGTAACTAAGTATGTAAATAATGTATACAAATCATTAACATGTTAATTTACTTTTATTTTGAGGACGATAATTGGAACGGTCACCCATACAAGTTACTCGCCAGACAAAACCTTGCTTAGATCTATAGATTTTTATCAATAACTCACTTGACCGCATTTACTCAGAGAAACCAATAAGTTCATGTAACATAGCACTATAGGCGCAAGAAACCCGGCGAGTTTAAGGAAAATCATTACAGCTGTTTTCGAAAAAATTGCAAAAACCCTAAAAATCACAAGAATAAAGTGGCACTTCCGGTAATTCGCACACGTAAACGCGCACGCGTGCACACACACTCGCACACGCACACGTACGTACACGCACGCACACGCACGCACGCACACGTACATACACGTACTCATACGTACACACACGTACGCATACGTACACACACGTTCACACACATACACACACACACAGACCAATTTCTAAAGACATGTTTTTCGGACTCAGGGGACCTAAAAACGTGTAATTCCTCTAAAAACTGGACATCGAAAATTTTGACCGAAAACATGACTTTCGCTATATTATATTTCATATACGTACGAGAAAGTAAAAATTAGTTGTAATCCCAG
Source organism: Phrixothrix hirtus (assembly GCA_024586415.1). Lineage (NCBI taxonomy): Eukaryota > Metazoa > Arthropoda > Insecta > Coleoptera > Phengodidae > Phrixothrix > Phrixothrix hirtus. The sequence goes on along the minus strand of JAHWXV010237361.1, from coordinate 1,634 downwards.
CCTTAATCATCAATGTAGTACATTTTATTTAAATTTGTGCAAAGACAGGATCAGTTACTCTCATTACTATCTTATAGCTGAACGCGTTGTTAATTATTTGTGCTATTTAGCTAGAGATTTAATATTTTGTAATGCAAGTGCCACTTCTTTATATAATCATTTTTCTACTTATTAATGGATGTCAAAGCAATTAATGTGTCTCCAATAACCCCTGCATAGTTATTTCAAAGGTTTGCTCCACTAATTTAATGAACAAGTTCTGTTTAGTTGCAGAGACAGTTAATAGATTATGGAGGTTTCTTTCTTGCCTTCTTAACACGCCTGTCTTAATAGTTTCTCATTAAATCACGTTTTAGCGTCATTTATGTAGTCGCAAAATATTTTCCACTTATTGCAAGTTTCCGGAAAAAATAGAGATAATGGTTGCTCGTTGATTAACTCTACATTACAAACGAAGATAAATTTAACTGAAAAGATGCCACATATTATTAATTTTGTGTTAGTAAATATTGGTTTCAGGGCACTAGGTTAATTTCAAGGATTATCCACATCGTAAAACTAGGAAAGTAGATAGTTTGAAACTGGTATCTATGGAACAGAATGTAAATGGAGTCAGACTAACGGTACTTGATAGGTATCGATTTAAATCTACCAAAAGCAGTTAAGATACAATCTAAGTTTAAAGCAAGTTAATTAAGGGACAACTTCACTGATAAGATATCATAATTGCAAGTTTTCGGCGGGATTAAAAATCAAAACAGGAGCGTTTAATGAAGAAGAAATCATCAAACTAACGAATTTGCTCATATCAGCGTTAGTAACTAATACAGCTGATATTCGGTTCCTCCACTGGTAATTAATTTTCTGTATTGCAATGTAGTTTCCGTCCGGATTTATTCTCCTGTGTTAGCGCAAGTAAAAGCATATTTGACATATTAACAAATAGAGTAGAAAACAGCTTTGAACAAATATTAATATCAGCTGAAAAAGACATTTCATTAATTTAAACAATGGTTCCAACATTTTCTACTAATAAAAAAATCAGAAAAAATATTAATAATCTATTGATTAAAAAAATACTAAAAGCGTATTATTATAATAAAAGATTAAATCTGATATGAAAAATTAATAAATAAATCAATATTTTGAAATCAAATATTGTTCATTAATAAAATTAGCAAAGTGGCACCTATTTATTCTTAAATAGCCTAAATTAGAAGCGAGTGGTTATGATGTAAGCTTATAAAAATTGAAATAAATAGGTACGGTCACGCCACACGCCACTCTTGTACAAGTAAAGTACAAGCGAATACTGAAATAAGCAAGTCTGTATTCAAGATATGTCATTCAATCAAAACCATGGTCAGTTGCTCGGCAGTTACTGAGTAGATCGTAGGTTTATGTATTAGAACTTTTAACAAATAATACAGATTCTCTGCCAAATTAAGATGTCATTGAATCAGTTCGAGAAAACTGATAAAGCACTTACCGCTTTAACTACGTCAACACCGACAACCACTTGGAAATATCGTAGGGCTTTGTATTAATTCATATGTTAATTCATATAGTATACATATATATATATATATATATATATATATATATATATATATATATATATATATATATACAGT
>JAHWXV010237356.1:0-10255 GCA_024586415.1 Phrixothrix hirtus | reverse complement strand
TATATATATATATATATATATATATATATATATATATATATATATATATATATATATATATATGTATATATATATTGCGATAATCAAGTTACAGATTTTTTAGATAAAGAAGCCTAAGCTCTTAACTATAAAACCTGATTATCACATAAGTCTATGATTCACACACACACACACACATACACACACATACACACACACACACACATATGTCGTGCTCCCATTATGAAATCATTCATCAATTTCATGAAATCGAACTCTATTTTATTCATTTACACAAATTTGGTAGATATTTTATTATCTACTTCACATTTTTACATTACAGTAAACAACTTATTCTGTGCACTACGCGAAGCAAATTAATAACTATCTCAAGATGTTGGTCCCGGTAGAATTAAGTTTCCATAAAAAAAAACTATGAATTTTATGCAAATCTTCATGAATTCTATTAAAGAAAATCAAGATAAAAGCCTTTTAGTAACGTATAGCATTGAGGCAGCTAAAATTAAGCATTAAGTTGTTCATTATTTCCATAATGCACAAATTTATGTTGGATATAATTCATTTTTTAATTTGCTACTCATAAACAAAGTGTTAAAAGGAAGTGTAAAATATTTTCAAGGTGTTTAATAGGATTAAAAGTAAGTCAAAAGTTTGAATAAACATGGGTCCGCAAATGAACTATTTGCGAGATATGGGTCATTTTACGCATCCCTATTATTTTCATTATTATTGCATTTATGCGAAAAGACACAAACAAAATGTTTTCCTCCCATTTCACTACACGCCATGCAACATCGCAGTTGGGAAAACTTCATTCTTTCCAGGACTCCTGATCGTGTTCGAATAATTTAGCATGCCTCATAAATTTGTTGCCGTAACTGCTCAAAACTGTCTATTGATTGTAACATTAATATTTCGATTGGTCTCACAATCGAAGGGTTATTGTTTGCAAATCTGGGATACTTCAATTTAATTTTGGATCTTAATGTAGTATGAAAATTTGCTTGTCGATATAAAAATCGGCTGGTGAATAATGTTTTTTTGACGTTTTTCTAATATAAGACTTTCAAATTTTCCCGCTGAGTTCTAGGCGAAAATGTTAACGATCCTTTAGATTAGATCTACTACACAAATACTAATACATGTCTTCGTATCTCATATTGACGATATTAGTGTGCTTTATCTAAAACACCTATTGAAGAGGTTAAGATATTTAAATCTGGACCAGCTTAACTTATATTAATTAAGTTCTCTTTTCTCTTCTAGTTTTTTATATGTCACCTATCCGATATAAAGTTACATACGTACGTTTTGACGCTGCCATCCGATATAGTTTGTTACGAAGGAGAGAAACCTCGCACTACATAAAGAAGTGTGGGAAGACCAGGTGTTTTGAGGTCTACCTCTAGCGGGACTAACGTGTCTGGTTCATAAGACGACCTGCGTAAGGACAACTATTGTGGAAGAGCCGTAAACAGTGTAACTATCCGCTTGCGTTCTTGGAGATGTCTACTCAAGTTAACCCTAAGATATTACTTAATACAATTACGTTTTGTTATGTATTATGACTTAAGCGGCTATATAATGTCGTAATAATGACCAACCAATACGTCTCAAACTCAACACATATTTTGAATCAACTTAAATTGACAGAAACCAACTGATTGATAACCTTTTAGGCCACTACGTAAAGAATCATCGGTAAGATAACTAATAACCTTAGCTTTGATCTAATTTGGTGAACGTAAAAGTTTCGGTCATGTTTCGTCCGTACGTGATTTTACCAAACAACATAAACATAAAAGCCAAAATATTACTAACAGTTGTGTTTGAATGTAGTAGGAATTGATATCGTTAAATTGTAATATTGTAACGGATGTTCCAAAAGTTCGGTTGCTTAATTAGATATGAGATTTGTTCACTTTGGTTGCCAATTACCTACAATCCTATTCTTACTATTGCAATAATAAGGTGAGCGCGAATCAATTCTACGATCTTCGTATTGGGTAAAAGTTTAGCACTACCCTATGTAGTCACCATCTATGACAAGTTAATTTATGGGCTTCCCCAATGTCAAATGTTAACCACTGGCACCATAGGAATGTTATTAACCTAATCGTAACCCTTTGGTTAAAATTTAATTTATTAACACATATATCGTCACTAATTGTTAGGAGTGTAAATGTTTAACATTTCGATGATATTCAACCAGGAGGTCCATTACAGCTCAGGTTTATCTAATTAATGTTAACTAATAAAAGAAACTGTTTGAAGTGCCTCTATAGTCTATTAATAAAATAAATAATACTTCCTTATCTGGTTATTTAATAATCGCTTGTGAACTAATGGTACGAACTTCTCACAGGTAAGCGTTAATTGGTGATCATAAACCCGAGCAGCATATAGCCTTCTAACGACAACACAATGCTAGGGGAAGGCTAGAAGAACCCACAATAATTTTACTTCTGGGTATTTGAGCTAGGTAATCTCAGAGGTTTGGGTGTCGTACGTGAGACATACACCTACTAGATCTTCAAATGTGGCGCCCTCTTTCTTTTTTTGTTTCTATAATTTACTTGATATTGGTTCGTCTGTTTTTCGTCCTATCATTTTAGTAGTAACAAAAGTTAATTTTTTCAGAGGAAATCGGTTTAGCGCATCGTACCGTTATCTTCTATACTTTACCAATTGCCGGCATACACCCAGCCTCCGCTCCACTAAAGATATCCCAGGCATAAATAAAATTTTATGTGCAACAACTTGGCATGGTGCTTGATATGTTAGACTCTTGAAATAACTCCAAACAAAGAAGTTCAAGGATGTTAAGTCAGAAAACTTAACTGGCCATCCAGCAGGACCACCCAATCAATCCATCTGCACTTAAAATTTTAATTTAAATGTTGCCTTGCGGCAGCTAAAAAGCACGCGGGTGTCCTTTCATAAAACAAATTTCTCTTTTCTTGCTTAGGGAGACATCTTACAAAAGTTCAAGAAAAGTATTCACCAAGAAGTTGTGGTACGAAATACCTATCAATCGTTGTTGTTGGGATAGTTAAAAACTACATTCCTAGTGTATCAGGCATTATCCGTAAAAGAAATATCGGCGACGAAATGCGAGTTTCTAATTTGTTGCGTTAAAAGTCACCAATTGAACTGTCTTCGAGATTGAGAATATGGTACGTTAAGAGCTTGTACTGGAGATGGGGAGTTCCCCACGCAAGGATGCACTAATAGTTACTCCTGCAGATATTCTCCTCACGTTCATTTCCGAATTTGTGTGTCTACATAAAGTATAGAAATAGATGTTTTAAAATAACTGTGAGTGAGTGGGTAAGTGAGTGAGTGAGTGAGTGAGTGAGTGAGTGAGTGAGTGACTGAGTATGTGTGTGTGCGTGCGTGCGTGCGTGCGTGTGTGTGTGCGCGTGTGTGCGCGCGCGAGTGTGTGTTTATGTGTGGGTGTGTGTGTGTGGGTGTGTGAGTATGTAGGTGTATGGGTGTGTGCGTGTGTGCGTCCGTGCGTGTGTGCGTCCGTACGTACGTGCGTGCATGTGGGCGGGCGGCCGTGAGTGCATGTGCGTGTGTGAACAAGATATCTCAAAAACGAAAAGTTGTATTTAAACAAAATTTTATATTTAAGTTTGTATCTACCTGGACACGTGATAGCAACAATTTCATTAAAATCGGAAAACCGGAAATGCCACTTTACTCGAGTCATTTTTTGGTTTTTCCCGATTTCCTCGAAATCGGCTCTAACGATTTTTTTTAACTCTATTACATTTCTTAGAAATTTAATTTCCTTTAATATACTTAACATGGTTTCTCAGAAAAATTTCCGTAAAATTAGTAATCGAAAGTACTACTACCATTAACTGAGAATAAAATACCTGTGAAACTAAAAGTCGCAGATAAACGAAAATTTCTATTTGAGGTCCAGACTACCTTCCCATACTAAATCAAGAATTTGGTTAAAATCCAATAACCAGAAGTACCACTTTATTTCTCTTATTTTAGGTATTTCCGAATTTTTCGTTTTTCACGATTTTCTCGAAATCGGCTACAACGATTTTTTCAAAACTTATAGAATTTCTTAGCCACTTAATGACCTTTCATATAGTTGTAAGCTATTTCTAAGAAACTTTTCCGTAAATCGAGTAACCGGAAGTACCTTCACCGTTAACTCTAAATAAAATAATATTGAAACTAAAAGTCCTATCTAAATGAAAATTTATATTTGAGGTCATAGTCACCTTTGTATGCCAAATAAAGAAGTTTGTTAAAAGCAAACAACCGGAAGTTCCACTTTATTTCTGTCATTTTTAGATATTTTCCGAATATTTGTTTTTCGCGATTTTTATTAAATCGGCTATAACAATTTTATAAAAACTTAGTAGATTTCTTAGCTACTTAATTCAGTTTTATATGAACTAAGCAGTTTCTCTAATAAACTTTTAAAAATGGAGTAACCGGAGATACTTAAGGTATTAATTTTGAACATATCTCTAAAACCAAGCATCACATAAAAAGAAAATTTTACATTCAAGTTTTTTATCTTCTTCACGTGTTGCGTGAGGAATTTAGTTAAAATTGAATCACCGGAAGTGCCACTTTATTCTTGAGATTTTTATGTTTTTTTGCAGTTTTTTCCAAAACAGATCTAACATTTTTCAAGACTTGCTACATTTACTACACATTTAATGCCCTTTTATGCGAACTTAACGATTTCGCTGAAAAATGCGTTGAAGCAAGTTATCAGAGAAAATTACCGAAGTTAAGCTGCCTTTTGAGTGTCCAGTAACTTGGATGGGTGAACATTACAATTATCGTTCCAAAATAAACGTAAATAATAATTTAATTATTTACAGACACCATTTGCATATATACGTAAGAGAAAGTCGTGTGTTGTCTCACACCAGATTTTTCTTTTATGAAATAACACTTAGATGAAATAACTTATGCTGCTTTTCAACATACTATTCTTGAAGCCCATGCCCTTGCGCCATTTTCTTTTTAGAATGTTTTTGGCTGCTCGCTGAAGTGGTTGTGCACAAAATACTTGACATCTTCATGCAATCTGATACATCCCAAAGCTTCTTTTAGAGGCCCCAACAAATGGAAATTATATGGGTATAACATGAAATTATATACAGGATAGGAACGTATTTCCCAAAGCAATTTGATAAGTACGCCTTTAGTCTGTTCGGCGGTATGAGAGCGACCGTAATCCTGACAGTTCTGATGGGTCGTTTACGTCTTTCAATGTAAAAAGCAATTGTTTGGCCGGCTAGATCTCCTGATCTGTCCACATGTGACTATTTTCTATGGGGGATGTATGTTGAGCGACCGCAAACGTTGAAGGAATTGAAATTAAAGATTCGGCAAGAAATTGCACACAAAACAGCGGACATGTACGACAGGTAATGGAAAATTTTCGATTCGGACTTGAATAGTGCGTAGATTGAAATGTGCCCACATATCAAGTGATATGTTTGAGAAAAAAATGGCTCAAACTACTTGATAGACATCTGTAAAAGCACTAACATTCAAATAACAATTTTTTCAGATATAACTGTTTTAAATTTTCGCGTTTCATTGGCGAACCCTGTATTCACCAGTCACTATGCCATACATCTGGAAATTTTAATTAATTTACTTATAGCTATTAAACACTAATACCCAATGTGCAAAACTATTTGTAAACAAGTTATCGAAAACCATCACCCAAACACAATTTACCGAATAATGAATTGCACGAAAAGGCAATCGACCAAATTAGAACTTATCAAATGAACTATTTATCCAGCGGACAATTTTCCGTAAATAATAATTACAACCTAGAACCCAATTTGTATATACGACGCATTTTCCTTTTTATTGTGGACAAAGACGATAATTATTCACAAGACAAAGAAGATTGTAGTAAAACGTATTCAATTTGTGACGAGTATAAAAGGAGTAAATGTAAAACATGTGCTATAACCGATAACGGTGCTTACAGTTAGTTACAATAACTATAGTACTGTAGATGGAGAAGTGACAGAACCCATTATGAATGAAGAATTTAACTGCAATAGTCAAATATGCACAAGTTTGGTTAAAGATGTGAAAAGGTTCAATATAAGAACATTGAACCTCGCTTTAGCTGCCCAATAACTGATATGTGAAGATTGGGACGCCCCACATTGGAGAAAATTACCTGAAACCTGGATATTTGACGAAAAAATTAAATTTATCAGATTACCAATTCCAATGGCTTATCTTTTCTTAATATCCTAATGTATAAGGAAATATATTTAAATATTCTTATCATGCTTATTTTAATATTTAAATTACTGCTTGAAGTGATATTAAAAGGGTCCCAGGAATCCTACGATTCTATATTTTGCTTTGAAAAATAATCACAGTTAAAATAAATATAAATTGATTTTGTATCTTTCATTATTTATTATTCTAGTAAACGCTAAAGAACGATTATGTGTTACAATAATTATTTAAATTGTTTTCGTTAATGGCTATACAAGTCATTAATTTAACAAACTATTGGACTTATAAATTTTGTCTTTAAAACAACAAAAATTTCCTTGACCAAAAAAGACAAAGGTTTTCTTTACAGTAATAAATATAATAAAGTGTCTAGTTTCTGGTGATCCCCATATGTTATCCCCCTCTGATCCCCTAAAGCAAGATATTGGAATTTTTAGTTAATCTGGCGTGAACCGAGTCACTCTACTGAAAACATTGAAATAACTATATTAATATATAATTGTTCTTTGGGGTTTACTGGAGTGTTAAATAATGAAAGATGGAAAATTAATACATATTTCCTTCTAAATTTTTCAAAGCATTTTGTAGAATCACTGGATTCCTGGTACTCTTTTATACCACTTCAAGCAGTAATTTATATATTAAACTACATTTTTTTGTATATTAGGATATTAAAAAAAGACAGATTTTATTTTTTCTTCAAATGTCCAGTTTTTAGATAATTCACCTCACTGTGCGCCCTAAATAAATTGCTGCTATCTTTATATACGTGAGTTAATATCTCAAAAACTATTAGCGACATTGAAAAAAAATAAAACAAATTTTTTAATACTTTTAAAGGTACTGGAAACGGCGTAAGTTTGCTTCAAAGACTATTAATCTTTTGAAGACCTATAATATTTTGTACTTTCAAAGGGGAAGGCAGGATGGGAGTAATTTCTCTCTTAAATTTAATAGGTTTTGAAACAAAAATGGAATCATCTTTTAGTATTTTTAAAACCATTAAAGCTTTGTTTTAACTTTTTTTCAATATATTTAATACTTTTTGAGATATTAGCATACTTATGTAGAGCTAGCACTTCCTTTAGGGCTCCTCAACTTTGGATTGGACCGCCAGAAGTGGTGAAATGTTTCTAGATCTAGTTCGTAGATAAATCAACGGAGTTTCAAATTATTTTGAATTTACTCGTTGCCGGTGTTCCCTTGTAAGTTAGATTAAGTTAAGTTGCCCAAGTTGTTACATAAAGATCACCTCATAGGAAATACAAATACATCCTATAATTTATTTATCAATTACTTAATATCAGGTTTATTGTAAGTATTACTATAGTTGAATTACATTAACAGGATGTACAGATTTATTTATTTTTTTCTCTCTTTTTGAATATATAAATATTTCTTCAATTGATTAAATTAGATTTTCAAGATGAAGTGGAAGAGCAATGCTGTTGTTGTACTTCATTTTTTGGTTAAATAAACACATTATTTATATAGTTTATGTTTTCTTTTTGTTTTCTTCTCTTTTACAATAAAATGTAAGGTAGTGTTAATTTCATACACAATTGTTTTATTACTAGACCTACAAGATGTGAAGGTCTTGGTACTCCTGATTATTATGTTGCTGCTGTTAAATCCATAATTGAAGAACATATACAAGTGTCATATAGTTATATTCAAGCAAAATTAAGCAGCGGCTTGAGTCAAATTCAAATGATCTTACACCAACATTTAGATGTCAAAAGTGGAATCGCGTATATTTATCTGATGATAAAAAATAGAAATGTGTCGTTTGCTCTAGAAAAAATGCTGATAAAATACAATCAAGGAGTTTTAATTGCCGTATGAAGTATGTCGACATGAAACGAATTTTGGATATATAGTTTTTATTTCGAATAGAAGTGTCAAATGCCTCAATAGGCGTTTAAAACCGATGCTAGACTAACGAAAGCGGAAGAAACGGGAAGTATTCTTTTCGAAAACCGGGCACCTTACATCGCCAATTAAAGCTGTTGAATTGTACAAAAACGTAATTTCTAAAAAGGAAAAACAAGAGTGGAGAAATTGTCTAAGTGATTGCTGTTATAGAATAGAAACATGATTATAAATGAGAACATTTTAATAAGCAATAATCCTGTTTTACGTTTTATTATTTGTTTTTGCACTATTTTCCAAGATGTATGGCGAGATTTTCATATTAATACCAAATATTGGTAATTTTCAAAAGTTTTGTACATACAGAAAAATTTATGCAGGTTAAGAATCGAACCCAGAACATTGACTAAGCTAAGGTGGTTAGTGATTAAGGCTGTCACTAGCATTCAGATGGCACTAGATTCGATCGCCGGGGACGCCTTCTCTTCCACAATGGAAGAGTAGTCGTTCTACTCATCCTTAACCTTGTCCTTATAAACCTACTTTCCATTCTAGACTCAAGAGATGACTCTGTGATTTCTACGCCAATCCTCCCCCGTCCGGGGAAATTAAAATAGCATTGATATTCTTTATTCCCTCAAAAAGTATTCAGGACCAATATTTGACAATGATAATTTTATAGATTTTTAGAGAAATGTAAAAAAGCTTTCTGTTATCATTACGCAATAGTTATTTATGAATCAAGGGTGCAAAATAAGTATTTAAGGTCCGCGGCAAAAAGATAAGAGCGGTAGTGCTAGTCGAGTGTTATTACCTGCCTAGGGCCATAAACGCTTAATGCATACGTGATCTATACAAATTGCTATGTATGACCGAGCGGTTAAAGTTTATCTTATAAACAATTTTTCCAAACGTTAAATGCAAATTTATAAATTTACATAAAATTCATTATTATTATATAGGTGCAAACAAACAAATTAGAAAAAACAGCAACCGATAGATAGATTTTATTCAAATTTTACTAATTACTTTGTTTTATCAAAATAGGTATTTTCTGGTACTTTCATTAAAATTGATTAACAACTTCCATGTGTTGCGATTTTTATGGAAGTCAGTATATATTACAAATGATTATAATGTGTTGATATAAACTTGTAAGTAAGATATGTGAATCAAATTAAATATTATGTAGTGAAAAAGATTAAGATTAAATTAGTCTAATAAAGATTTAAAGCATTTGAAAACCAATTTTTAAGCTTTTTCCATATACACCAATGTTAACTTTTTGCATGGCCACCTGAGATGTATGTCTTCACAATGTTTATAAAGGCACTTTATGGGAACATCCCCCATATTACCGTGCAATTTTAACTCATTTCCACGGTTGAAAGGACCCTTCAGAGGCACTAGGTATTTCATGAGTACTTCGAGAGATGATCAACAGATCACCTAGCTGACGGTATCCAATGGCTCCTGTACATTTGGCAAAAGGTTCTGTACGTCATTGTGATACATTAAAGGAATATTATGTAATGTAATCATTGTCACTAATCTATTTAGAACTCACATATATACGAAATAATGTATATGGTAGTAAAGATTATTTTTCGAATTTCGTATACACTTTTGTTGTTACCACTTCAATAAATTATAGAAAAGAATATTTTGAATGTAGAAACTGAAAATAATCATCTATATTTATTTGTACAGAAACGCCTAAAAACTATTTTTATAAAACAAGTTTAAGAACTTGATAGAGTGTGTATGTAATTAACTTGTAAGAAATAATACAAGTAAATAAAAATAGTTTTTGCCGGTAAAACCCAACCATGAATTAATTAATATTTACTGTTTATAATAATCAACAAATACACAACATTTCTACAATTCATTAGTCTTATATTATGCATCACATATGCAACCCAAATTACTGCCAACTTAAATAAGTAATGTGAGTATTTTAATACAACTAAACAGAACGTAACTGATGATAACGGGAAGAAAATGTACCCAGCTAAAGAAAAAACTATAAAGTACTAACAAACATTAAATAAACACACATACAGATATATATATATATATATATATATATATATATATATATATATATATATATATATAT
>JAHWXV010237347.1:0-10490 GCA_024586415.1 Phrixothrix hirtus | reverse complement strand
CTGCACAAATTTTGAAATTTCATTTAAAGATTTACACTGATTATGCAAATTAATTATTAACTTTCGTTCCATTTCGCTTGTTTCTTTACTTTTTCGTCCCATTTTAAACGTATGATCACTTATTGCACTTATATAACTACTATGTAACAATATGTAAAGCCGTGAAACATACTATAAATAGCAAACATACTGCAAATTGGGGAATTTTTCCGGTAATATAATCCAGGAAATTGATTAGAAACATTAAAAATGTTTACTATACGAATACTTTCCGTCCTAAGAATACAGCTAACATGAAATGAATACAATTTTTTTTATAAATAGTTTTAAGTAATTGATATTATGATAATTGTATATTACAAATTCAAATATTCTATTTCTTATTAAATTTTATTTATAAGTAAGAATAAGATGATTTACTGAAATATAAACGTTACTTTATAAAATTCTCTAGTGTACGAATACTTTTCACACCCACTGTATTTGATATATTAAACGATGTTACAATATCGTTCCCATCAAATTTAAAGTCCTTAATTCAACATAGAAAAATTAAAATCGCTTATAAAACTATTGATTTATTAAAAAGGTTTCATGTAGCCCTTTTTGAAGACATTATTAAAGACGGTATAATACGTTTCTGAAGGATCTGTTCAACTTGTATTTCTGAAGAATACCTTATTTATTTTGATATCACCGTGTAGATACCTCCAGATACTTTCACAGGTTTTAAAATGACTGGGATGAGGGTTATTATAGTTTTTGAAATTGGCAATGCTGTTATCTTTACTGGATAACCAAAAATATATTTGTTGTTTATGAAAAGGATATTTAAAATCTACTAATAAATGACTTTAGTACAAATCAAAAGACAAATGTGATAATAACCAACCCAATATGGCGCAAAGTACAAGTGGAACTTCTTCAAGACGTCATGCAAGAGATCAAGATTCAACTTCTGTTGCTTCCTCTAGATATGCTGATACAGAATGGGAAGCTAAAGAGGTAACATCATGTTTTTGTAATTTAATAATATAAGTATTTACATGATATTTTATAAATGACCTTTTAAGGCTTTACGACAAAGAGAATTGGAAGAAGCAAGAGCACGTGCAGCACAGATGGAGAAAACGATGCGATGGTGGTCTGATTGTACTGCTAATTGGCGTGAAAAATGGAGTAAGGTTCGTAGTGAACGAAATAAAGCACGAGATGAAGCAAAACAATTACGTAGTAAATTAGATGCAGCATTAAAAGATTCAAACTCATATAAACGTGAGAAACAGGAATTAGAAATACAAAATGAACAACTTAAGAAAGAAATAGAAAAAATACATCTTTTACTTTTAAAACATGCTGGTCAATTTGATAGTCAAATATTTGAAGCTTTAGGTGAAGACCCATTAAGAGATTTTACTTTTAGTCAAAATCATGATTCGCCTGTTAAAAATTGCGTAGAGCTTCAGAATGGAGTTTTAAGTACAAATAATATAATAGTTGAATGTGACAGTACCGCTAACTCATTATTGGACTTTGAAAAGGATAGTGGCTTAGAAGAATTTATTTTGCAAGGTGCTGTACCAAGGCATACGGTTGATCCTAAAGATGTAAATGATAAACGAATAGATGAGGAAAGCATATCCAATGGTTATGATACAAAAAGTGACAAAACTTCACGAAAAGATGAATGTGAAGAAGAATATATTTTACAAAAGATGTCCATGTTACAATTACGACTTGAAGAAGCTACAAAGACTTTGCAAATAGAAAGAGAGTAAGATAATATTTTGTTTTATTAAATTAAAAATAGATACCTTTATCCCTTATATAATCTAACTTTGTTAATATTGTAATTTGTTCATTTTTATGTGACGAGGACAAATTTTTACAGGGAAAAATCTTTATTACATCGAAATATGGAACGATTAACTGGAGAATGTCAGGAGGCTAAAGAAAAGTGCGAAGAGTTAAGGCAAGCAAGACAAGATGCTGTTAGGGAGTTATTAGCTCTTCAAGATCAGCATCAAGAAGAAGTACAGTTAATTAGGGCAGATCTTCAAGATGAAGCAAGTTCTAGGGAAGGCATGGATCGTAGAATGAATGATTTACGTGCAGAGGTAATGATGCTTAAGTATTTTTAAAAATGTAAGAATAATTAATTTTCAATTTTCTGGTGGTAATCTTGTATTTAAGGTGCCCGAGTTATACGCATGCTTGCGTTGAAAGTCATATGATACAAAAATTAACATGCAATGTTGTATGTGTATTTTGTTTCATGTAAAATTATTTGATAATGTTAACACCTATTAAATTTTTAAATATCGTAAATGATAATTAAATGCAAGATTACCAATATAAGAATAGGTGTTAACATTATCAAATAATTCTACATGAAATAAAATACACATGATAACATTGCATGTTACATTTTTGTACCACATGACTTTCAATGCAGGCATGTGCATAACTCGGGCACCTTACAGAGAAGATTACCTTTCTGGTTTTTATTATTAAAATATTGATTATATAAATACAGTTAGAAAGATTACAAGCTGAAAATGCAGCTGAATGGGGAAAACGGGAGAGATTAGAAACTGAAAAATTAGGATTAGAAAGAGAAAATAAAAAACTGCGTGCTGAACTTAGAGATATACAAGAGAGATTGGAACGACGAGGAAGACCTTTAACAAATTCAGATGCAGAGCTACGTCAGCTTCAACAAGAATTATCTGATAAAAATAAGGTTTAATAATAACATTATACATTTTTAAAAATTTAAGTTTTGTAACAAATTCTAGGAAATAGGTGATTTGAAGCATTCCCAAAATAAATTAAAGAAAATGGTCCAGGATAAAATTACTGAATTAGCACATACAGTTAGAAGGGCTGAACAATATGAAACTGAAGTTAAAAAGTTGAGAAATCGTGTTGAGGAGTTAAAACGAGACCTTGCGGTTGCCGAAGATGAACTTGATACTGCTACAAATAATATTAGAAAATTGCAAAGAACTAATGATGAACTTCAAGAGCAAGTTGAAAGTTTTCAAGTTCAATTGCAGCATTTGCATACAAGGTTACATTTTTTAGATTTTATAATTCATAGATGTTGCATAAAATATTTAAATCGTAACACAAACGTTAAATACTGTACCTTTTATTTTATTGATGTTTATTGCATTGCTCTTGGTCTGTTAATAATAATTAATCAGATAGCATGTGTTAACTTTAACCAATGCAGCAAACATAATATTTAAACTATTTATAAAATTTCATATTTTAAAGGTGGTTTCCACCTATCAATTTGTTAAAAGGGTTGTATACCTTTCTAAAGACTACAAAAGATTATCCTTTAACTGTACCTTGCGTACTTATATTTATTTTGGCATGAGCCAAAACCAGATTAAAGTTTGAACAAATATTTATTACATCAAATATAAATTAATGATATACATACATATACACACATATTTCATTAAAAATTAAATTTTAAAACTAATGATTATCAATTTTTCTAATATCAGGCCGTTAACCTTTGTTACGTGATTTTTGGCGTAATAGCAACTTAGCGAAAAATAATAAAATTTAAAATTTTGTTAAAATTATTTAGAAGAACATAAAAATTTTATTTCTTCACTGGTTTAATAATGTTTGTAAATTTCCACTTACGTGACATCCAATTTTGTTTAGTAAATGTGACATTTATCAAGCTCGCAAATTTGGATTATTGCGTGCTTTTCTTGCTGGATCTGGTGAGTAGAACTTTCTTTGATCTTGGTACGTGTATTTTTACTGCCTGGTGCTGCTTTTGGAAATGACATCTTCACTGGACTTGTATCGGTAATTAAGATACCAAGAACTATTTATCACTAGTCAATTTCTTTATCTTGCACTGGACGTACAATACTTGAATTGAAGCTGGAACCCACAGACCTTGATTTCTGGTGGTGCAGGATCTTTTGTATTTTTTTGTTTCCATGACTACAAAATTTGTGCAGTCCTTTTAACCAATCCTGTCTAAGAGTTTTAAAAGTTTGTCTGTTTCTGTCTAGTACAGAATATGTTAAACTTCCCACAGCTTCTAGCAGTATTTTCAAATATTTATTGGGGCTGTTAAATTTTATTTGTACCTGTCTGAATTTCTTTACAATAACGTTTTAAACTGGCGCCATGCACTAAAGGAAACTTTAAAGGCCCAAATAGAATAAACGCTGTTTGACAGCGTTTATTGTCATGTAAGAATTAAAACGAATGGAATTGTTGGCGTATACAAAGAACAAACGGCGTAGAGTGCCATACGACGGTGATTGTTCGTCAACTTTCTACTTTTGTGCTTGAATATGGCGGCAAATGTCATTTAAACATAACCTTCTATTTACATGTCTATAAAGTTGACAAATTTAAAGATTATAAAATCAAATTTAAAATATCAATTCATAGGAAATATATTTTCACAAAGTAACCTAATTTATTTCTATCTTTAAAAATGTCTCGAATGCACCAGCTTCATAGTTTTCTGCTACTGTAGTTAATACGGCAACAATAATAAAAATATCTAATAGATAAGAAATAAAACATTAAGCTGAATTCCTCTACATCCACTTTTGTTTTATTATTTTGTCCATTATATGGTTATGTTATAATCACGTGGTACAGATCGCACTGGCCATGACGCCGTAAATTTTCATGCATTTAGAAATATTATCGGCGACAAACACCATTTAACGCCATCACCGGCGTTTATTCTATTTGGACCTTAACACTAGCTTTTATTAAAATACAAATATTTAAGAAAATATTTTAACCTTTAAGTACTATTTAACAAACTAATATTTTCTTATGCTAATTACATGTTGATTAAATTAATTAATTAATGTGTAATGAACATTTCCCTTGATTTGAGGTAGCACTCCCTGGGGTGTTTTGCTTAACCTAATTGTTTTTTTACAATTTACAAGCTAACTTACTTCTTTTGTTTACATATTTTGAGCATCGTTTAGCTATTCAGCAATTTTTATCCTTGATAAACCGTCCACATTTTGCGAATTTTTGCTCAGTCTATAAATTATTTTATAATTATACGCTTCTAGGATGAAATCCCATGTGGCTAATTTGGTATTATGCCCGATTACTTTATGTAAATAAGTCAGTGCGCTATGGTCTGTGACTATATTTACTTTATTACAGAGTAAATACACCTTATATTTATTTAAGCCATAAATTATGACAAGTAACTCTGAAGTGGAATAACAGGTTTCTCTATCCTGTTGTTTTTTGCTTGCAAAGGCTATAGTACGTTTTTGATTATTATCATCTAATTGCGAAAGTATTGCTGAAATGGCTATAGTGGACGCGTCTGTCTCTAGATAAAATTCTTTATTATATTGTGGCGCTACTAAAACTGGTGCATTACATAATGTATCTTGTAATCCATGTATTGACTGCACTGCTTCTGTAGGTAGCTGTGTCCATTTACTGTTCTTTTTGAGGCAATCGGTTAACGGTTTTGCTAGCTCTGCGTAATTTTTAATGTGGTTTTGATAAAACCCTGCGAGCCCTAAAAACTGCCATATTTGTTTTTGATATTTAGGTACTAGATACTGTTTTATCGCTCATATTTTTTGTAATTGTGTCTGTATTGTACCTGTTTTGATTGATTTGCCGAGGTATTCTACACTACCCTGTGCAATTTCGCTTTTGCTAGGCTTTATTGTTAATCCTGCCTTTTTTATGCGTTTTAATACGTCGTTTACATGTTTGGCATGCGTCTTGATATCGTTGGTATAAATGGTGATGTCATCAGTGTATGCACTTGCGTATTCTTCTGCTCCTTTTAGGACTATGTCTAAAAGTCACTGAAAACAAGCTGGCGAATTTCTCAAGTCCATAGGCATGCATTTCCATGTGAAATTTCCTTCTGTAGTGGTCATAACTAGGTATTTTTGAGTTTCTTTAGCTACAGGCACTTGGAAAAATCCCCTGCTCAAGTCGAATAGACTTACATACCTTGCAGCTGCGATCTTTTCCACCATTTGTTCCATGCATGGAATTCTATATTTATCTGCTACTGTTTTTATGTTCAAATTTTTGTAATTTACACATGGCCGTGGATCTTCCTTTTGTACTAGGAACAAGGGTGCTCCATATGGACTGTTGCATCTGTAAATTAAATCTAGTTCTAGCAGTTTATTTATTTCCGATTTTATTAAAGCTGTTACGGTCAGATTTCCCCTGTATGCTCAAATTTTAACTGGGTCTTCATCTAACAATTCTATTTTGAATTCCGTTAAATGTGTTTTCCCTGGGATATTGCTAAACGTTTCTTTATTCTCGATTATTGTGTCTTTTATCAGTTCTTTGTATTTTGGGGGTATTTCCAGAACCTTTATTTGCTCTAATAAATCTTTTATTGATTCTTTTTCTTTAAGTTTTGGTCCAAAATCAGGTGTCTGATCATCGTGACTCATCGGATATTTAATTAGAGCTACTAAATATGGCGGCCTTTGATATATGGCTTTAGTATGTTTGAGTGGAATATATCGTGTTGATTCCTGCTCACTTTTAATTTCTAATTGACTTGCCCTATTTTCTCTAGAATCTCGAAAGGTCGTGTCCAGTAACACTCGAGCTTATCTCTCCTCGCTGGTCTTAGTACAAGTACCTTTTGTCCGACTGTTAAATTTTGTGGCTTGGTGTTTTTATCGTAGTACATTTTGTACTGCGCTGAGCGTTTTGCATAATTTTCTTGCATCTGCACTAATGCCTCATGTACCATTTTCACAAGCGTAATTACATTTGCAACGTCACTGCCCGACTCCAACCATTTTTCATATGTGAGAGTTGCTGGACCTTTTAATTCTCTTGTGAAAAATAATTCACTCGGTTTAAATCCTAGCATCCCATTCACGCTGTTTGGTATTCCAAACATTACGTATCCTAGGACATGATCCCATTCCATTTTTGGCTCTTCTTGCAAAATGGTGCGCAATGAGTCTTTTATGATTTGCTGCAATACTTTGACTGCTCCTTGTGATTCCAGGTGGTGCACTGAACTAAAAATGTGCCTTACTCGCATTTTCGCCATAGTTCTTGCATCAGTTCGGCTCATAAATTGGTTCCCAGTTCGCTCTGTATTTCCTTTGCCCAACCAAATTGACAAAAGATTTCTATTAAGTGGGAACATATTGTTTCGGTACGTTTATCTATCATAGGTGTTCCTATAGGATAGTGGGTACATGCATCTACGACCGTCAATATATATTTGTTTCCCCTTTTTGTTATTTTTAAGGTCCCATTACGTCAATTATTAATCGTGACCAGGGTTCAAGAACTAATGGTACTGGAATCATTTTTTCCCTATATTTACCTTTTGTGCCCCCTAATTTTTGGCACTGCGGACAAGATTCGCAGAATTTTTTGATGTCATTACGTACGTTCGGCCATCAATAATGTCATAACAAATTCTGTTTGCATTTATTTGTGCTATCATGTGTAAAAGTATGGAATTGGTTCAGGATTTTTGGCGCAATGACATGGGTACAAGTATTTGTGCTTTCGCAATCCTTTTATTTTCCATCGCTACTTCCGCATTTAGCCGTGTCCTTATTAAAACTCCATCTTTTTCTGCATATTTAGCGATTTTGCATTTTCGGTGTTTAGGTTTTTAAACAACTGCTTTAATTCTTCATCTGCGTTTTGTTCAGAAATTAATCTATCTCTTGTAATGTCTTTTATAGTTACATCTTTAAGATCTGGATTAATTTCTGTGTCTTTATTTGTATTTTCAGATTCGAGATCCTTATCTTTTACTGTTACTACCGAAAGGTTACCTTCCAGACTCAAATCTTTTGTTTGTGCAGATTTGCCTTGTAAATCTATCCCTTGCTGCGTTATTTTACCTGCTTGCAAATGCGTCAACATATTTACCGTATTAATTTTGCTTTTGCAATTCATACCTAATATTAAATCATATAGCAATGAATTATATACACCTACTTCTAAATAACCTATGAAGTACTTACTATTTATATATACTTTAGCTAACGGTATTGTTATGACTTCCGGTGATAACACTTAACATATGTGTATCAGTTCGCCCATAAATTCGTGTGGTTCCACATGTGTCATTTTTATTAAACTAATGGATGCTCCTGTATTATATAATGCAGAAATTGTTTAGGCTTTTACCATTGCTGCAAATTCGGGTTGCTGTAAACTATTATTTTCTGGATTTCGTGCAAAACTAGTTAGGTGTAACAGTTTCCTTTGTTTGCATTGGAACGACCGATGCTCCGAATCACCACAGATGTTACAACCTTTTTTTTTTTTCTGTTCCGTTTTCTCTACAGGAACTGGTGCATTTTCTGTTAGAACTTCTGCTTCCGTATTTTGTGGTTACACACTTGATCTATGTTTACCGTTAAATCTTTTGCTTTTACCTTTTTGTTTCCAATTTTCAACTACAGGCGTCAACAATGGTTTATTATCTGCAAAACTGTTTTTCGAGTAAATAAACTTTCAGCGATTTCGGTAAAGTGTCATAAAACTGTTCTAACATAACTGCTTGTTTGAACCTATCTAAATCCCTAGATGCGTTAATCTTATCTAACCATTTATTTAAATTAATTTCTAACCTACTTGCGAATTCTGGGCAAGTTTCATCATTAAGTTTATTACAATTATGAAACTTCCGCTCCTAACGAATAAACTGTTAAAATCGCGTCTTTAACTACCTGATAGTTGTCTAAGGGCGGCTTTTACAATACTTAGATAAACATTTAGTTAGTTAATAGGTATAAAATTATACTAGTGTTATACTGCAGATAACTAAGATTCACTTTTATAACTCAATTTAACAACTAGTTAGCTATTCCAAGTCTGATTTAGGGTATTTTGGTTTATTGGTAATCTAAAACAAAAATTGCTCTGTCAAAAATCATCTACATATTGTACTTGCTTATTTTGAATATTGCCACTTGTGTAAATGAAATTATCCTTTAATTATTTTAGTTTTAGTGACTATTATTGGTTTATAATTACATATTTTGATTTAGATATTATTATAATAATTTGTTATTTATTTCATTATTATTTTATTATGTTTTCAATAGATATTTATAAACTTAATTAATTTAGTAATAGTAATACCATTAATAGTGATTAATATTCTATTTAAATACTTTCTTATAAAAATGGACATAATAAATGTATTTGAATCTGATAGTGATGAAGAAATTATTGAATACATTGAAAGACTTTGACGGCCTAAACGGTTTTGCCCAAGGTAAGATAAAGTATTAAAATTTTTTATCTAATGGTTTAATAAAAATTTGTGTAAAATCAATTGTGTGGAAGAATTGACAGATTTGGAATTTTATATGAGATTTTGTTTAACAAAGCTTACGTTTCGATATCTTTTAAATGAAATCCAAGCAGAAATTACATCTCCTACTAATAGAAATAATGGAATTCACCAATAACAAAACTGTTATTTTGTTTAAGATTCTCAGGGTGGCAACAGACCTGGAAAACCGGGAATACTCAGGGAAATGTTAGGTACAGGGAGAAATCAGGGAATTGACAGGGAAATTAAGAAACATCATAAAAACTCAGGGAATATGCTCGAGAACCATTTAAATCTTCTTAAGTAATGGAACATACGAGAACAGCAGATCCAATTTAGTGTGCACACCTGTATTAAGAAAGCGCGGGTTTACTCTTGTTTTTTCGCCACTTGTATTAAGTCCCGACTGTATTGTGCATTTACCTTTTAATGACAATCTTCTGGGCGAGTGGATTATTATGAGAATGTACATATTGCTATGTTTATTTTGAAATTTGATTTATATTTTTAAAATTTAATTTTAAATTGTCCCGCTCTTTTATTCCAATAATTCGCTTTATTTATTTTTGAAAACTTTTGCTTTTCCTGCGCTTATTGTCAAACAATTGTTTACGTTTTATTTGATTAGCAAATTTAAATTTTATGTGTGACAGATCCGCCACCTATTCTCGATTTTTCTGTATGTACCTTTGTACTTTGTTTTGTTTTTCCCGACTTGCTTTTGAGACTCTTTAAATTATCCACACTCAGGGTTACCCCCTCTTACCAATTCTATGTTTTGTTATTGTTCACGGACGCTGCTTGTACGCCGCAATCCTATGAAGATTAATCAAATTTTCCTTGATTTTCGTTGTTTATGCAAGGATTCTAGCTAAATAAAAAAATGCAATTGTATGATTTACCTTAGGAGGCTTATTTATGTTTGTATTAAATGATGCAATTTTTCTAAAGTTTACTGCGCACAATTATAACAAAATTGTGATGGTTTTTCCTGAAATTACCTTAATCTTTTAAATTCATGTGTGTCTAATTATGACACAATAAAAAGCTGAAATGATTTTACAACAGACAAATATATTGAACCAAATTTTCAAACAATCTCAAATATTTATCAACTATGCAAATATTATTTTAAACAAAATCAAAATTA